>CAWUFW010008569.1:756349-872815 GCA_963921515.1 Calotriton arnoldi | reverse complement strand
AGCAATGGGCCGGCCAGAGGCACCAATCGGTCCATTGCAGTTCAATGCGCACAGGGGTACAACGCGTACCCGCACACATTGAAAGCAATGGGCCGGCCGGAGGCACCGATCGGTCCATTGCTGTTCAACGCGCACAGGGGTACAACGCGTACCCGCACACATTGAAAGCAAAGGGCCGGCCGGAGGCACCGATCGGTCCATTGCTGTTCAACGCGCACAGGGGTATAACGCGTACCCGCACACATTGAAAGCAATGGGCCGGCCGGAGGCACCGATCGGTCCATTGCAGTTCAACGCGCACAGGGGTACAACGCGTACCCGCACACATTGAAAGCAATGGGCCAGCCGGAGGCACCGATCGGTCCATTGCTGTTCAACGCATCACTGTACATGTGACTGGCATATGTCAGCATGCCTGTCTCAGATGGACATATGCCAGCCACAGATAGCTCCCAGGGAGTGAGGGGCACACCTACATCACGACAGCCTGTCCAAACTTTATCATAAGGCATGTAAGGCTGCATTTCCTATTGTGTGTATGTTGGTGTACATGTTGTCCTGTGGGTGTCACCTGTGGGCAGCCACCCCCAGGCTGTGCACGTGTTCATGGGGACAGGATCCTGGGTGTTACGTGTACGTGACCACTGTGATGTGCAACTGTTCATATCTGTGCATGTGCCATGGTCACATTTCACAGTGGTGTATGTGTATGTCATGTCACATACCCCGTGAGTCCCATGTGGGACGGTATGTTTGAGCCAGGGTGTCCCAGTGGCACAATAGTGATGGTCCTCCACAGTCTTTGTGCATGTGGTGTTTACAATGTCTCTGATTTCATGTGCACAATGGGAGACAGTCTCCACATCCACGTTGTGTGTGCATGGACTCTGATGTTGTGCGTGTGTGTCACAGACGTCCATGTCTGTCCTGCCGTGGCAAGTGGGGCCACTACCTGTGGGGGTCATGGTTGTTTTGCTGTGGTGTATACATGATACTCCATGTAATGCCAGTGTCCATGTGGCATTACAGGGTCCCTGGGAATGTACCTGTCGTTGAGCTGTGGTGCCTGGGGCCCATCTGTCCTCACATGTCCCTGTGGGGGTTATTGTGACACGGCAGCAGGAGATGGGAACTGTGACACGGCCTCATGATATCCAATGGGCCAACCTGGGACTAATTGATGCCACCTGTTGGACCGTGTTGACAGATGTTGGCCATGTATGTACCATACATGTCCTTCCGGTACTGCACACTTCATGTAGTTGTGCCTCATGATGATGTATGTTGGGATCTTGAGTGTGTTCAATGCCGCATATGTGGGGTGACTGACAATCTTGCTTACTTCTCCTCTGCACTGCAGGGCTCCTGCTGTCCATCGGCCATTCCCAGACCTGGCAACGATGGTGGAACGGGACAGCATCCGACGGTACCGCTTCACCAGGCAGCTGATTGAGGATTTGGCAGTGCAGTTGTCCCCACATTTGCAGCCTGGCCGGCCGTATCCTACAGCGCTGACCCCCAAGGTGAAGGTGATGGCAGCCCTACACTTCTTTGCCACTGGTACCTTCCAACATACTGTGGCGACTGCTGGTGGGATGTCACAGACCATGTTCAGCCGTGTGCTCCGCGATGTTTTGGCGGCAATGTTGCTCTTCCTGAACCGGTACATCTATTTCCCTAGACTGCGACGACTCACTGACGTGAAGAGTGACTTTTATGCCCTGGGGAGGATGCCGCATGTAATTGGCTCCATTGATGGGACACATGTGGCTTTGGTACCACCACAGGCCCAGGAGCAGGCCTACAGGAACCGCAAGCACTACCACTCGGTCAATGCACTGGTGGTGTGTCTTGCAGACATGACCATCACACACGTGTGTGCCCGTTTCCCTGGTTCAGCACACGATGCCTTTGTGATGAGGAGTAGTCGCATCCCCAGGATGATGGCACAGATGCAGAACCAGCGTGCCTGGCTTGTCGGTGTGTACTGACTTTGTGCCATTGTGTGTGATCTGATCTGTAGTATTCCGCCCACTTTTCCAAGTCAACTAATGTGCACTTGTCTGTCCGTAGGTGACTCGGGATACCCCAACATGCCGTGGTTGCTGACACCCCTCAGGAACCCTGTGACACCTGCCCAGATGCGCTACAATGAGGCACATGGTCGGACCAGGAGAGTGATTGAGCGGACCTTTGGTCTCCTGAAGAGCCGCTTCCGCTGCCTGGACAAGACCGGAGGGTCCCTCCCATATGCCCCTGCGAAAGTGTGCAAGATTATCATCGTCTGCTGCATGCTCCACAACCTGGCAGTGCGGAAGGAGTTGCCTCTCATCCAGGATGACAATGACCAACATCCGCCACCTGTGGAGGATCCTGGCCTGGACCACGATGCCAGTGACGATGATGATGATGATGATGATGATGGTGATGGTGATGTCCGCACACAGCTCATCACCAACTTCTTTAGCTGAATGTGAGTATCCTGAGGTGTCATGTCAATGATGTGAGTTGGCATGATGTGTGGGTGGTGCTCTGGTGTTGTGGGAGTGTGTCCATGGGCCACTTGACTGGATGTGTGTTGCGATGTGTGGTGACAGGTGGGCTGTACTCCCCAACAGTGTTGACATGCTAACTTGGTTCTGGGTGGTTATCTTGTAACATGTATTGTGCATGTGTTTTGCTGTTCTGTCCTGTACTCCATTGCTTTTGACTGTGTGTCATTTCTGTCCTTCACAGGGTACTTTCAGATTTGTTTGGTCAACTGTGTCCACCGACGACGTGATTGCACATCCAGGCTGGTAGCTGTTGTGTCCCTACAGGTGATGTGCGCCACACCCATGGACTTCCTTCCGTCTACAGTTGTTGACTGTGTGCCCACTGCCAGGTGGGGTTACCTTGCATCTGTAGTGGTTACGGCATGTTGCAACTGTGTAATAAACCTGTGCTTCACTTTGTGATGTGCGTTGTCTGTGGTCACATATTTGACTGCCATTTGCTTACTGCACCTGTGGGCTACTTGACTACAACTGGGAATGGGTGTGGTGTCTGTGCATTGCACCGTCTTCCCTGGCAACATCAGTGTAGGCAATGAGTCAGATGGCCTAGGTGTGTATGTGTCGTGTAGCCCTGGTGGTGTGTCTCCCTCATGTGTGTCACGTTTCCTGTACTCACATGCCTGTGTTGTCCTTGCTGTTGCAGTTCGCATACACAGTGTAATTTTGCAGTTCATCATCCCCATAACAGCACCCACGTTGGAATCACGACAGAGGCAAGTATGGTGTATTAGTGTGTTTATTGTGATACATTTGTGTTAATAGTGCATAGGATGGGTTGTGCTGTACATGAATCTTGCAATCCCAAGTTCCTAGGTGAATTGAAAGTCCGGGTAGACAGGATCCCCAGTATCGGGGCCACAGTTGTCTGACACATTGGTCCAACTTGTACTCCCCATGCAATGTGTGGGAGTAGTGTTGCCGTCAACAGGGTGAACAGTCTGTGCACAAAGGCGAACATCCAGAACAGGTTCAGGCTTCCTGGGAGTTGCGCTTGGCCATCGGCCTCTCACTTTTCCCTCCTCGGACGACCCCTCTTCTTGGGGGGGGCCCTCAAGTGCAGGCTGCTGCGGTGCAGGGGACTCTCCGCCAGAGTCCTCCTCCCTCCCTGTGGCAGTTGCAGTTTGTTCGGCACCAGATTTTGTTGGCACACAGGGAGGTGTGGACTGGTTGCTGTTCATCTGGCGGAGGCATTGTAAAATGTCCCTGTGCACCGCCGTCATCTCATGCAGTGCATCCCACTTGGACTCCATGCGGGACATGTGTGAGTCCACACGGGACATGTGTGACTCCACGTGGGACATGTGGGAGTCCAAGCGGGCATGATGGGCAGCCTGCTGCTGTTTAATGTCTCTGAGGAGCCCCACTACCTGGCTGAGCTCTCCGGTGCTGGACTGGTACGCATCAGCTATGCGTACCAGTTGTGGGTCATCATGCACACCAGCAACGTCTGCAAGCAGCGACCTCTGTCTCCCACTCCTCCCACCACCCCTGCTGACATGTGCAGTGTGTGCAGTGGCACGCACAGATAACCCTGGTCCACCTTGGGGGTTGGTGGTGGTGGTGGTGGTGTCCATGGCCCCAGGTTGGTCCAGGGTCACTGTGCTGGTGTTGCTCCTTATTCTGTCCATGTCGGCAGGGATGGTATTCGTGGTGACAGTCGTTGTAGGGGTGGGTGCAGGGGGTGCAGCTGGTGGTCCTGCTGGTGCTGCAGCTGGTGGTCCTGCTGGTGCTGCATGTTGACTTGCACCGGATGTGCCAGGTTGTTCTTCATCGTCCGAGGAGGACAGAGGCTGTACGACGCCAGTGAGCTCGGCATCCTCTTGAGCCTGGGACTGGGACTCCTCAGCGTCTGCTGCTGTGTCCCCATCATCACCTGTTTTTGGGAGACACAAACAATGTATGTCAAGTTTCTGCAGGCATCAATGGTTGACACACATGACAGTTGTGACTGTGCCTCTGGGTGCGGGCCAGTACATTGCATTGTCCTGAGTCGTCACAGTCAGGGGTTGATATTGGTGTGGCACATTGTACTGCATTATTTGGGCATTTCTATGTATTTTCTGGGGTGTGAACATGGTCTGCATTGGTTGTGTTTGGTTGGCAGCCGGTCCTCCTTCCCACCCACCCAACCAGTCAGTTATCCCACCATGGAACGTGCTTGCGTTGCAGGGAGTGTAAGTTGTCTCTCAGGATGTCAGTCAGTGGTGTCCTGCTGTTTGTTGTTGCACAGTTGCCAGCAGGGCCTTGTGCTCCCCACAGCAGTAGCCAGTGTCAGCCATCTTGTGAGTCCTCCACTTCCTGTGATGTGAGCATGGTTCAGGGTGGTGTTGATGGGACAGTTGTGGGGGTGACCAATATCAGTGACTACGACTCCCATCATGCCATTGCCTCCACCCCACTTCCCAGCATTCCCATACTTACTTGCTTTTGTGTGGAGTTCAGTATGTGTGAGTGTGAGAGCAATGGCAAGATGGCTGACAGTGGTGTCCTGCTGTTGGTTGGTGTGCAGTACCCAGCATGCCCTTGTGCTCCCCACGACACAGCAACAGTGTCAGACATCTTTGATGGGCCTTTCCACTCTCTTTGGGATGTGCATGCGTGAGTGTGAGCTTGCTGGGCCATGTGGTGGGGGATGTAGAGCTGTGACTACGACTCCCATCATGCTATTGCCTCCACCCCCTTCCCAGCATGCCCATGCTTCCTTCCTTTTGACTCTGCTTCTCTGTGGGGTGGGCTGGCTGTGCTGACAGGATGGCTGGGAGTGTTGTCCTGGCAGTTGTTTGGCTAAGAGTCCCAAGAGTGTCCCTGTGCTTCACACAACATAACCCAGGGTGGTGGTTCTTTGTGGGATCTTGTGTTAGGATGGAGGGCATTGCATTCTACCAGGTGGGTACTGTGGAGTTTGTGTTGGGGGGGGTGTGAGGGGAGGTGCTTGTGACTATAGTCAGTGCTGCAAGTCCCCCTTCCCACCAAGCCAGCCAGATATCCCACCATGGAACGTGCTTGCATTGCAGGGAGTGTAAGTTGTCTCTCAGGATGTCAGTCAGTGGTGTCCTGCTGTTTGTTGTTGCACAGTTGCCAGCAGGGCCTTGTGCTCCCCACAGCTGTAGCCAGTGTCAGCCATCTTGTGAGTCCTCCACTTCCTGTGATGTGAGCATGGTTCAGGGTGGTGTTGATGGGACAGTTGTGGGGGTGACCAATATCAGTGACTACGACTCCCATCATGCTATTGCCTCCACCCCCGTTCCCAGCATGCCCATGCTTCCTTCCTTTGACTCTGCTTCCCTGTGGGGTGGGCTGGCTGTGCTGACAGGATGGCTGGGAGTGTTGTCCTGGCAGTTGTTTGGCTAAGAGTCCCAAGAGTGTCCCTGTGCTTCACACAACATAACCCAGGGTGGTGGTTCTTTGTGGGATCTTGTGTTGGGATGGGGGGCATTGCATTCTCCCAGGTGGGTACTGTGGAGTTTGTGTTGGGGGGGGGGGGTGTGAGGGGAGGTGCTTGTGACTATAGTCAGTGCTGCAAGTCCCCCTTCCCACCCAGCCAGCCAGATATCCCACCATGGAACGTGCTTGCATTGCAGGGAGTGTAAGTTGTCTCTCAGGATGTCAGTCAGTGGTGTCCTGCTGTTTGTTGTTGCACAGTTGCCAGCAGGGCCTTGTGCTCCCCACAGCAGTAGCCAGTGTCAGCCATCTTGTGAGTCCTTCTCCACTCCCTGTGATGTGAGCATGGTCCAGGGTGGTGTTGATGGGACAGTTGTGGGGGTGAGCTATGTCTGTGACTACGACTCCCATCATGCCATTGCCTCCACCCCACTTCCCAGCATTCCCATACTTACTTGCTTTTGTGTGGAGTTCAGTGTGTGTGGGTGTGAGAGCAATGGCAAGATGGCTGACAGTGGTGTCCTGCTGTTGGTTGGTGTGCAGTACCCAGCATGCCCTTGTGCTCCCCACGACACAGCAACAGTGTCAGACATCTTTGATGGGCCTTTCCACTCTCTTTGGGATGTGCATGCGTGAGTGTGAGCTTGCTGGGCCATGTGGTGGGGGATGTAGAGCTGTGACTACGACTCCCATCATGCTATTGCCTCCACCCCCTTCCCAGCATGCCCATGCTTCCTTCCTTTGACTCTGCTTCTCTGTGGGGTGGGCTGGCTGTGCTGACAGGATGGCTGGGAGTGTTGTCCTGGCAGTTGTTTGGCTAAGAGTCCCAAGAGTGTCCCTGTGCTTCACACAACATAACCCAGGGTGGTGGTTCTTTGTGGGATCTTGTGTTAGGATGGAGGGCATTGCATTCTACCAGGTGGGTACTGTGGAGTTTGTGTTGGGGGGTGTGAGGGGAGGTGCTTGTGACTATAGTCAGTGCTGCAAGTCCCCCTTCCCACCCAGCCAGCCAGATATCCCACCATGGAACGTGCTTGCATTGCAGGGAGTGTAAGTTGTCTCTCAGGATGTCAGTCAGTGGTGTCCTGCTGTTTGTTGTTGCACAGTTGCCAGCAGGGCCTTGTGCTCCCCACAGCAGTAGCCAGTGTCAGCCATCTTGTGAGTCCTCCACTTCCTGTGATGTGAGCATGGTTCAGGGTGGTGTTGATGGGACAGTTGTGGGGGTGACCAATATCAGTGACTACGACTCCCATCATGCTATTGCCTCCACCCCCTTCCCATCATGCCCATGCTTCCTTTCTTTTGACTCTGCTTCCCTGTGGGGTGGGCTGGCTGTGCTGACAGGATGGCTGGGAGTGTTGTCCTGGCAGTTGTTTGGCTAAGAGTCCCAAGAGTGTCCCTGTGCTTCACACAACATAACCCAGGGTGGTGGTTCTTTGTGGGATCTTGTGTTGGGATGGAGGGCATTGCATTCTACCAGGTGGGTACTGTGGAGTTTGTGTTGGGGGGGTGTGAGGGGAGGTGCTTGTGACTATAGTCAGTGCTGCAAGTCCCCCTTCCCACCCAGCCAGCCAGATATCCCACCATGGAACGTGCTTGCATTGCAGGGAGTGTAAGTTGTCTCTCAGGATGTCAGTCAGTGGTGTCCTGCTGTTTGTTGGTGCACAGTTGCCAGCAGGGCCTTGTGCTCCCCACAGCAGTAGCCAGTGTCAGCCATCTTGTGAGTCCTTCTCCACTCCCTGTGATGTGCGCATGGTTCATGGTGGTGTTGATGGGGCAGTTGTGGGGGGGGCAATATGTGTGGCTGCGACTCCCATGATGCTATTGGCTACACTGACTTGGCCACAGTGAGTGTTCTTCACTGTGTGTTGGTGTTGTTGTGGTGGCTACATGTCTGGATGTGTTTGTTAGTTCTATTTGTGCCACTGCCTAGCTGTAGTTGTAGTTGTTTGTACATGTGATGGCACAGTTTGATGTGACTTTTTTGATGGCATGTGTTGTGTTTATCTGACTGACATACACATTTTGGGATGATTCTGTTCTAGTTGCTGTGTAATTGCTATTAGTGCATGGTTTGACTCTCCCCTTGACAGTGATGTGTGTGTTTTGTGGCAGTATATTGTGTACATTTGTTGTGTACTCACCAGGCTCTGGGATGTCCTCTAGTCCATATACGCTCACTGGCGGAAGGATGGCCCGCACCTTCTCCTCCCAGGGCCTGAGGTATATTGGCTTGGCAGGAGGGCCACTGCCGGTGTGTTGGCTGTTGATGTAGTCTTGCTTCAGCATTTTCCGTACCCTCCTGCGCACGTCATACCACCTGTTCTGGATGTCGGTCTTTGTGCGCCGACATGGTGATTGGGCGTTCACCCTGTTGATGATCCTCTCCCACATCTTGGTTTTCTGCGACATGGGTGTCTGTTGGACCAGTGTGCCAAACAGCTGTGGCTCCACCCTGAGGATCTCGTCTACCATGACTTCCAATTCACTGTCCAGGAACTTGGGATTCTTCTTGGGGGGCATGGTGATGGGTGGTGATGGTGGGTGATGTGTGTGTTGGTGTGCAGGTGAGGGTGTGTGAGTGTGTGTTTTGCTGGGTGTATGTGAGGTAGGTATTTGTTGGTGTGCTGATGGTGTGTGGCTTGTGTGAGGGATGAGCTGTGGATGTGTGGTTGCTTTCTCTTGGGTGCTGGCAGTGGAATGGCATTTGCAAAGGCTCATGGTAGTGATTTGTGTCCTTTATATAGGTGGAGTTGTGGGTGTGTCTTTGTTCTCTGTCCCCACCCCCCAGTATTTATTTGCTTGGTAATTGCTTGTTTGGCCTTTTTTGGGTGATTTTTCCTTTGTGCTGTTTGTGTATGTTGGAAACGTTCTTGTGACCGAGTCGGACCCTGCATTGGTCTCGTACGGTGTTCTCCGCTTCGTTCACGCTGTGTTTGTGCAGTTTTCTATGCTGCGTACGCGTCGGTCGCGGTGTATTGTGTTGCTTCGGCTCGGTTTTGTATGCGTGTCGGTCGTACGGCTTGTCCTCCGTCCGACTCGCTCGTGGTTTTCGCGCCTTGCATCGTACTTTGCGGTTTGGAGTTCGTGTGTACGTTTCGGTCGGATTTGTTCCGGGTGCGTGTCGGTCGGTTGGATTCGCGTGGTTTTCCGGCCGGATAGCTGTTTTCCATGCGGCTCGGTCGGTCGACTTTGTTTTGGTACGTGTCGGTCGGATTATTCGCGCCTTGCATCGTACTTGGCGTGTCGTGCGCCACGGGTACGTGTCGGTCGGTATTTTTTCCGGATCCGAGTCGGTCGGTGCTTTTTCCGGCCCGAATCGGAATCGGCCCCTTGGTTGGTTCCTATTCCCCTTATTTAAAATGGTTACTATTACCACTTCTTTCCATGATCCTATGATTTGGCCAGTAACAGCAGTTCGTAGTACATTGGTAATTATTGGTGCCCATAATGGAATATTCGCCTTAAAGATCGGGATTCCATCAGGCTTTTCTCCTTATCTTATTTTCCTGTTTCTCTAATATTATCTTATAGCCTGACATGCTGTTTTAATTTTATTGGTCCTACCAGGAAGGGATTTAAGAAATGATTGAGTTGTTTATGTATAGCTGTGCAGGTGGAGTTAAATCACATCTGCCACCAATACAATGATATACGGGGTGCAGGCTGGAGGGAGTTGTAGGTGGACCTTGGTCCAAACGGAGCTGTACCATTCCTATTGGCCTTTAGAATTCATGGGTGCAGTGCTTTGTTTCACTTTATGCTTGGGTGTGATGCAGCATAAAAGCTGGTCTTGCCTTGCACAACACTTAAAACGTATCTCGACAATAAAACATAAATGTGCACTTTGCACATGTCTAGAAAAACAACAGAGATTTAGAAAGGTTGATAAATCAGCCCCATAAAAGCGTGCTTGACTAAGTAGAAACAGTAGGATTAATCAACCAGTGAATTTAAGATGTTTAAATAACTGATTACCTTATATGCTTAACAGAGATATCATAAAATTTGATGATAACCTAGCATTGTTATTGACTTTATTGCAGAGTGTCCTAAGAAAATCGATATTGGTGCAATTCCTAAACTAAATGTGTTAGATGTCTGAAATTTTCAGTATACGTGCTTAAATTGATAAAGAACATTTGAGTTTCAGAATTATTTTATTTTAATGATTTTTCGAATTAATTTACATGTTGCTACTTTTTGAAATAGTGGCAGTAGGCCATACTTGAAGTTGAAAATATCTGTGTAATCATTACTGACAACATTACGAAATGCATTTAAATGAGATGTGTGATTTTTTTGTTATGCTTAAACTTAATTAGGAGTTTGTTTCACTAAAATATGAAATGTTGAATTGAAACACGTTGAGATGCTTTTTTTCCTTAGGTTGCATTATTTCATAGCCTTGTGCAATGGACTTTGATACATTTCTCAAATGATGCTTTATTTGTTCTTGGTTCATGTGACATTCCTTAAGACAACAAAAGACCTTTCTTTTTACCCCTTTGTGTGTGAATGGTTGGCAAATGACTTTTCCCCTATGTCCGTGGAAAGTAGCAAGATGAACAAGCTCTTTATCAAATAACCTGTGAGGATGGAAGGACAGTCATTTCTCATGATATGTGTGAGAAAATATGCTGGAGTAACAATTTGTACCTGGAAAGACGGAAGGATGATCATATGACAATCAGACCATTGTGGACTGACCATTGATGTCAAGATGGCAAAAATAAACTATAAAACTACATCGTTCAGTAGGAAGAAGAGGTCCTCATTTCCCCTTTTTCTGCCTTTTGAGGAGAGCTTACGGCTAAGCTCAAGCTGCCCCTTGTCACTTTTTCCTTGCCTCTGACCTGCCTGCTGGACTTTCTCTGTTATGCCCCTTTGCTTATTGCCCTTGCTCATGAACTTGCCTGTCAGACGATTTACAGCAGTTTGGTGAGAAACCAGACTTGAACTTTCCTGATTTATGCTCCATTCCCCCTTGCCTATTCTCATGTACTTTTCCCCTAGTGGACTTTAACTTGATCCCCTTGCCCATGTTAAGAGAATTTTGAGAACCAACTTCCTGCTTTGTTGGTGATAGAAATTGTTTTGTTCACTAAAAACTATCCTCTCATGCATTCTTTTATATAGGGATAGAATATTTCGACTAGATTTGTGGTTTTATATTTTGAACTGTTAGATTTATGACTGAGCTTCTTAAAATGTTACTTATATGCATTGGTTTTGGATATTTAATACAATAAGTAAATTATCTAAAGTTGCCTGAGTCTTATTGTGTCTAATGTTCGTTCCGTGGAAACTGTGCTGATTCCAAATGCATAATAGAGATTGTCACAGATTATTTTCAGAACATCAGGTTCTTTTTGCTCTTGTTCTGTGTAGCCACAGCTGAACATTTCTTTTGCATGATTCTTGCTAGACTAAACTTCTTTATGAGGTACGGTCTACTAATTGCAATACTTTATTTCTATAGCATGGTTTTGAGAGTAATTTACCTGAACCTGATTACCAATTTGTGAGCTGGCTACCAATTAATGGCCCTCATTAGGTAGCTGACAGTTGGACATCCTTTTTCCTCACCCCTCACTACGACAGAGAAAGGTCCTTTGGAGGACCATCGCCTCTGAGGAGAAGAATTGAACCTGAGTAGAACTCCTACCCGTATGGGACCAGTAGGATTGTTCAGATTATGTTTGTAAGAGTAATGGGCTTCTGCTGCAACAGGGGCATCATATTGCCGCTACCAGTGGGTGACAGGGCCTGATATGTACTTCTGTCTACCAAATGACCTTTCATATCTCTTGCCGCAGATGTCACAACTCCGCTCGGCACATCAGTTTTTGTCCTGTTATGGTATGATGGGCAAGCCATCTGTTGGTTAGCCAAAAAAAGATATTTTTCTTCCAAGACGGAAGCTGTGTAACATTTCCTCTAGCTTCTCAAAGAATTTTATGCAATGATCCATTAGTTTGGTTTATAACTCATTCAAAGCAGTAATAACAGAGCTAAGATTACAATTAACTGCAATTTTCTATATTTATTTTACAGCTGCCTTCCATGATTAATGTGCAGGCCTCTCTTTCATTTTCCTTTTTGAGGGTGGAGAGCTAGCAGTGGTCAAAGATTCTTCAATGATAACAGTTATAGGATCGTAAATGATGCAAGGATTAGATTAGTAATTATCGTTCCTGCATTAGATGCAGCCCTTATTTCTAATATTGTGGTATCAGGCCTTACCCTCATTTCTAGACATGTTGTTCGGTGTGGAGAACCTGTTTCCAGCTATAGTTCTTGGGACTGATGTTGAGCCATGTCAATCCATGTCTCCACTAACACAGTTTCAGTAGTAAGTGCCCCCATAGCTGAATCTAAATAGTTATAGTTCATGTGGAAATGGCCAAACTGATCTTCCCAGCTTTTACAACTAGATTCCTTCTTACCTATATTCACAAAAACCATGGCACTTGCCAGGTTTCCTGCAATCCTAAGCAGCAGGGCCAACGGGGGTGCCCAGACCCAGCCTCTGACAGGTGCAGACAGGCCCGCTCTTGGCCTGGTCTTCACCCAGGCAATGCCCGGGTGTTAGAAATGGGGGTCTCTAGTTGGCAATGGTTTGCACCTTTGTCCAAGTAGGGACCCTTGCTTCTAGTCAGAGTAAGGGAGTTACGCCCTTAGACAACCCCTTCTCATGCCCCCTTGGTAGCTTGGAACGAGCAGACAGGCTTATCTCAGTGGCAGTGTGTAAAGCATTTGTGCACACATACAGTATTACAGTGAAAACACTACGAAAGGACACCACACCAGTTTAGAAAAATACCAACCAAGACCAAAACGACAAAAATCCACAATACATATACCAAGATATCCTCAAAAATAGGTTATTCACACAAATAAAGCTTGTAATAACAAATAACTCCACCTGGAGCTATTACGGCGTAGTGACAGATGAAAATCCATGGTACAGGGCCGACCGTGAGGTGTGCGGCATCGGCCGCTGAGTCACACAGACCCCCAAAGAACAGTACCTTGGCAAACGATAGAAGCAAAGACTATGGCATCGGGGAGGTGACGCTTCATTGGTGCCGGGCATCGTTATTCCTTACGACCACAGGGGAGGTGATGCGTTGGTTCCTTATGAACCCAGGGGAGGTGAGGCCTCGGTTCCTTACTGCGATGCAGGGGAGGTGAGGCGTTGGTTCCTTATTGTCGTCGGGAAGGTGAGGCGTCTATTCCTTACTGTTGCCGGGGAGGTGATGTCGCAGTGGCAGCGAGGTGTCGGGTCCTTACGGCGGTGCGGTATCGATGGAATCAGGAAGTAACCCACATCAGGTATCGGCTCCGCGATGATGAAGCACCAGCGTCGGTGAAGTCGGGACTGCGGTGCGAGTTGAGCGGTGCGTTGTGAGCATCATGAGCGGTGCCCTCGGTTCCAGTGCAGGCAGCAGCCTCGATGACGGCTTCGGAGTTGATACGGTGCGGCGTTGGCAGGAGTCTGGGCTGCGGTACAAGTTGGTGCGGTGCGTCGTGTACTTCATGAGCGGTGCCCAGGGCTTTGTTGCAGGTCGTGGCGTCGCTGGCCAGAGTCGGGGTTGTAATTTCCCTCCGTGCCCGTGGAAACAGCAATTCCAGATGGAGAAGGACAGAGGAAATGAAGTCTTTGTGCCCCTGAGACTTCAGAACAGGAGGCAAGCTCTACACCATGCCCTTGGAGATCTTCTTCAAGCAGGATACACAGCACACAGCAAAGTCTTGCTCCTCTCCTTGGCAGAAACAGCCACTGCAGGCCAACCCCAGACAGCACACAGCAAAAGGGCAGTACTTCTCCTTCAGTTTTCCCAGCTCTTATCCTTGGCAGAGGTTCCTCTGGAGTTCAGAAGTATTCTAAAGTTCTGGGCCCCAATATTTATACAGCATTTTCCTTTGTTCTCTGGTGGCAGAGAGGCTCTGTACTCAGTCAGAACCAGTTCTGTACCCTCTGGTCCAGCTTCCCGACAGGTTGTGGAGACAGCATTGTGTAATGCAGACCAGTCCCATTCATGTGCAATGAAATCGCCTCCCCTACTCTAAATGCAGCCCAGGTCTATTCAGCCCAGCCCTGTCTCAGCCAGGAAAGGCAGGACACACCTCAACCCCCCCACCCCCCAGTGGCTGTCTACAGTGAATGCACATCCCCAGCCCCTGTCACTCCAAAGCCCGACAGTCAATCCACAAACCAGCAGAGGCACACAGAATGGCTAAGCAAGAAAATACCCACTTTCTAAAAGTGGTATTTTCAAACACACAATATAAAAATGATCTTTACTATCATCTTTACTAAAAGATGCATTTTTATATTCTGAGTTCAGGCATACTAAACTCCATTTTTCTATTTTGTCCCAACGGTAAGTTATACTTATAAGATGTTATAAATAAACTCCCATTCTATCCTATGGGACAGATAGCCTTTCAATAGTGAAAAACGAAATACACTGTATTTCACTATCAGGACATGTAACACACATCAGCACATGTCCTATCTTTCACATACACTGCACCCTGCCCACAGGGATGCCCTGGGCCTACCGTAGGGGTGACTCACATGTAATATAAAGGAGGTTAGGGCCTGGCAAGTGGGTGCACTTGCCAGGTCGACATGGCAGTAGAGACTGTGTGCAGACACTGCAGTGGCTGGTCTGAGACCCCTTTAAAAGGCTGCTTGTGTGGGTGGCACAATCAGTGCTGCAGGCCCACTGGCAGCAGTTGACTTACAGGCCCTGGGCACATGCAGTGCACTGTACTAGGGACTTAGTAGTAAGTCAAACAAGCCAGTCAAGGAAGCACCAATCCATATTCACAATATATAGAGGGAGCACTTGCACTTTGGCACTGATCAGCAGTGGCAAAGTGCCCAAAGCATCTAGACCAGCAACACCAAAATCCAGCACACAGCAAAAATACAGGAGACAGAGGCAAAAAGAGGAAAACCACGCCAAGGATGCCAAGTCTAACACTGGGCATGTCCCACACAGCAGGAACGGTGTGCCCTCTTAATAGTACCTCGCTTCTCCCTGAAACAGAGCTGAACTCTAGGGTTTGGATTCCTCCACCAGCAATGGGGGCAAACACAGTCCTGCGTTCTACACCTAAGAGTCAGTGAGCACCTCAGAAGATTTTCAGTTTGCTGAGATGGGTTTGTCAGGATGACTCCCACTCTTATCCATTAAGCTCCACTCTCCATAGACCTATAGTTCCTCCTTGTGGCTTCTGAAACATTGGTTTCCAGATTCAGTATGTATAGTACACTAGATCCATTCTCTATCAATTTGGAAGGGTGGCCCTGCTCTGAAGATAGCTGAATAAAAGTGTGCCGCAGCAAAGACCATTTAAGAGCCACATGGTACCTGAACATCCTGCTCTACTAACCTGCTGCGGCTTCTACCATCCAGGAAAGAGTGCCCAGCAGACTTAATAAAATTCAAGTGACAATCAAAGAGAAAAGGTAAAGAGAAATGTTATAAATCCCTTTAATTGGAACAGTCCTTACTTTGGAGTTGGACTTTCTGAGTGAGACACTCATTGACTTTACCAATTTCTTTGTTCCTCCATGCCACTTCTTGGTACTTCTGTTTCTGAAATTTTTATCACACACTCTGGTTATCTGTGAGTGCACAATCTTTCCTACACTTAGGTAATTCCTAAGTGCAGGAAAGAAACAATCTCTATATCTGGACCACCACTGTTAATCCCTTCCTAACATCTGTTTAACTCATTGTGAGGTCAATAAATTGCCCAGGTGGGTCAACCAATATGAGTGACATGTAATACCGACATTATCTGTCCTGGTATCATTGCACATACAATAAAAAAGGCTCCCAGATGTGTGAAGAAAAACCAAGAAAGTTACTGTTCACATTTGATGACAGAATGGTCTGTACTTTGACAAGACCCTCTGCACTGTGTCATTTGTTTGTCCTTCTTTGATCTGACATTGTTGTTACCGGACTGCACTGAGATGATTTTCTTGTGTTCTTTTGAAAGGATGAAATCATTATTCTGTCCGGCGACGAGGGCACCCCAAAGTTTGTTTTATTGTATTTTACGTTCGTTCCATTTCTGTAGTGAAATGTAACTTTTCTTCTTGTCACCTTCTCACTTTATCACAAAGGCATGGATTTTCAAATGCATATAAAAACCTAAGCTATCTGAGTTAGTAATACATTAGGAATAGCTGACGTTGTATTTTAACGATTTCTTGCTTAGAGTCATACTTCCCTGTCAGATTTATGTTAATTACCTGCCTCGTTAGTCTCTACTTAATACTGCACTCTGCTCTGCGAGTGTGGTTTGTGTCCACCAGGGAAGTGTCTCTGTTTTACCTTTTATATATACTTGTTGCATCAAAGAACATAGTGCAAGATAATTCATCACATCACTATTTGAGTGGCCCTTCAATGTAATGAGTCTGCCTACTGGTTCAGACTTACTTCATGTCCTAGTTAGTTTTTGCAGCAGTGTTGGAATTCCCCCCCCCCCCCCCATGTAGATGTGTTGCTGTTAGTGTTTATCAGAATTCCTTTGTCGGAGCAGGCTTCCTTTTCTGACTCAGCCTTGAGGTGTCACCTGTGTAGGTGGTCCCATTAATCCTGCCTCAGCTTGACTGCTCAAGAGTTTTGCATAAGAGGCATACTGATCAAAAGGCATACTTACTCAAGAGGCACACTGCTCAAGAGCCATACTTACACCTTTGAGACTGAATAAATCCTGCATGGAGCGGGTGGTTGCATCTAATCCACAGAGTATCTTATAATTACATAGCTTAGATTCCTTTATGATGGGAATTTTTAGGCTCATCACTAATTCACCAGTTGCACCAAATACTCTATAAAGTTGTTGATAGCCAATTCCATCAATTTCTGTTAAGCTGTAACTGTCTAGATTTCATTTTGAAGGTTGTGGGTGATGGCCATTTGGCGCTACCGGAAGTGTCTTTGACCATTGAGATTGTAGACAGTGCTGTTCTTTATTCATAGGCTGGCAAAGAGGATTAAATCACAGGCGAATGCATTGGCTTAAAGAATTATTAATGAGGAGATTTCAACGGTTGAAATGGGAATCCTCTTTTCCATTATCAAGATTTTTTTGGTGGAGCCACATGATTCACCAGTTTCGCTGATAACTTTCAATCTCTATTTACCCCGTGTGCTTAAATGCCTAAATAGGATACTCTGTGACAATTTATTCTCGTTCAGGTGGTAACTTAGTTTTTTGAGTGCCTCATCCAGAGCCCACTTGTTCAGCTGGCACAAGCCCCGAAGATGAAACAATCTTATTTTGCACAGATCTGCCTCAACTACAGGCCAGGCTTACCATATTTGAAGGAAAAGAAAAAATTATGTTTCCTCCTTTCAGATATGGACAAATGCTCCCTTTAGCTGGAATGTTGGACTAGGTGCGACTTGGGCCCTGACATTAATGTGAAGGAATACAACTCAAAATATTTCTTAAATCAGAATTTTCCAAGTCTATCTATTAATGACCCAGATATACCAGCCATACAGAGGAAATCTTAGTGCAGCTGTGATTGAAGGCTTGGATTATTTGATTACACTTTATGGAAGGCTATACAAAAGCTCGTTTATTGGTAGCTCAAGTATTTGGATTCTATCTGATACAAGGTCAGAAAAGATTGGATTACCTGCCACATGCCAAAGCATCTCTTTATTGACTGCCAATTACCACCAGGATCCATTTAAAAAAAATAAACAGTCCTGGGCTTTACGTGCCAAAATAATCAAGTATCTGACTGCCCCAGTAAAGAAGCTATTTTCTGTGACAATACTAGACCTTCTCATTAGGAGCTGTCTAAACATAAACTCATAACCAAAGGTAGGATCTATTTCTCTGCAAATGCAGCAATAATGTGATCTATCCTGTATTTTACTATGCAACATTATCAATCATTAGTTTCACTTAAATAACTGAGAAAACATTACTATGTCTGACATAGGGATCACATAAAACCACTACCTTTGGACCTGACCGAGCTGGAATTTCATGTAAGTGCACAGAATCAATCAATCAATCAACCACATATTGGTGCACTCACTTCTTTGGCTGACGTCAAACTAGCCTACAGCCTTTACATTGTAAAATAAACACCTGTCTTCATGTGCTAGTCTAGAGAACAGTCTTAGTACATGAGTCTGTAGCATAGAGTTATGTAAAGGAATGAGCTTGTTTATTGAAGTAGGTGAAAGTAACAGGATGAAAACAAGAAAACTGGTGGTAGCGAGGACTCCTGGACTCAAACATGACCAGTCAAGTGTCAATGGTGAAAGTCAAAATAGAGTACAAAAAGACCATTTATATGATTTCATGTAATAATAGGTGTCAAGGAAACATGAGAAACGAAAAAGAGTTTGTGATGGAGTGGGGTAGAGAATAAATAAGAAAGTCATGCTTCAATTATTGAAGTTTATTTTTGTAAAAAGCATCACATACTTTGACAAACTAGAGTTTACACATTTTATTGCCGGTGGAGATCCCAACATGAATGCCAGCTGAGACTTGTAGACAACAGTTTGTAGTCTGATGACCTGATCATGAAACATGCTTTATTGGCACTATTTCATGTCCTTGGTGGTAAGTTGAGGTTGTGGGTTGTGCCTGGTGCACACACCTTTTTGCACCATATTATTAAAGCAGGTTTCTGCAAGTGGTAATATGTGACAAGAATTTTTGTCCATATTTGTTTGCGTGGAATTTTGTTGTGGTGGTGAGGCATTGTTATGTGTTTGCGTTACTGTGTTTTTGTGCTTCATTATTGCAATGTGATGTTTTGTTGTACTACTGGCGATGTTATGTTTTGTTTCGACTATTTTGTTGTGTCGTGCCCTGTTATGTTTTCATTGTGTTATGTTCTTTGTGCATGCTATTGTCCTATTTTCTGTTATTTAATTTAGGTATGTAAACACATTTTGCTATATTGCCAGGTTAAAGCAACACATGTCTTTGATGTTCTTGTTTCAAGAAATCACAGACCATTTTCTTAGGAGGTAAAATAACTCTGCTTCAGCTCTTCGACTATTTAATACACGAGCCTGCTAAAACCTTGGCAGAGAACTGATTTAATTTGGCACTTTTACTGCTCACCTTAGGTGATAAGACCCTATGTTTCTAGAAAGTAACATTTTGCAGTCTCTTTTTGCATACTACCATTATTATGACGGACCTCTGCATTTATCCGTAAAATTGATTTTTATGGCAAGACAGGAGGGCATCATTATGCATCATCTCTTTTGTTCATCACTCTGAGCAGCGCTTTAAAAAACAATAGAATTAGAACCTTGAATAACACGAAATAAATAGAACTCTGTATCCCCATGTAAGCCATTCATCCTTCATATTCTTCCTCTTTTGTTTGCTGCTCTCAACAGATAAGGGGTTTTCATTTCACTTGTTTTTTTCTAGGAAATATGTTTTCTGTGTTAAGTTGTTTGGTATAGGAAAGTCTCCCAACTTATAAGATTGCTAATTAGCTGATGTACGCAGTTTTATTTATAAATAACATTTAAATATTTTTTTAAACCATTATTAGGATACTTATTCTAAATTTACTTTTGAAAGGTTCATCTTTAAATCTTAACAAACATATTTGAGAATGTATCCATTTAGAAAGAAAGATTTTGTATTATTTCACATAATATGTTTTTAAAATACCTTGAAGTCCAATCGTATTGTTGATCAGTCTTTTAGATGTCACAAAGAGTGTGCGTCAGGTAAGAGAGAGGCTGGCTGTATGAAGCTGACCACACTATCTTGAAATAGGGCATTGAGTCAGTGTGTTGCATGGAGATAGATGCCTTTGTTTTCTTAGGTGGTGGGGCACAGCTGATTGTACTCGGAAACCTCTATTTGGAACATTTACTCAAACAGCGCAAAGAAAAGGTACTTGGTCCTCTCACCCACATTTTGGTTTTTAGTAGAGGAGACATATATTAAATGTGAGAAGGTAGATTTAAACTTACTATGGGTTTGGTGTCAAAGAGCAATATGCTCAAGAGGCATACCTAGTCAAGAGGCCTACTGCTCAAGAGTCAGACTTACACCCCTGTGACTGAATAAGTCCTGCATGGAGTGGGTGGTTGCATCTAAACCACAGAGTCCCTTTAAATTACATATCTTAGATTCTTGTGTGATGGGAAATTTAGGCTCATCAACAATTCACCAGTAGCACCAAATTCTCAGTAAAATTGTTGATAGCCAATTCTAGTGATATCTGTTAAGCTGTCGCTGTCTAGATTTAGTTGTGAAATCAGTGGGTGATGGCCATTTGGTACTTTTGGTTCTATCCAAATTGTCTTTGACCTTTGAGATTGTGGACCATGCTGTTCTTTTACATAGGCTGGCAAAGATAACTAAACCACAGGCAAATGCATTGGCTTAAAGAATAATTAATAAGGATATTGCAACTGTTGAATATGCTACTAACTGTTGAAGAAGCAATATGATATGCTTCTTGGGTAGGGCAAATGCAGATATTTTTGCACGGAGGCATAAGACAGCTTTGGAAAGGATCAGCCCAAATTTGGGAGATCTGGCCAATAGGAAGTCCAGATAAGATGCAAAAGGAATCTTATTTGGTGAAAGAATGGTAGACTCCATAGGAAAAGAGTAGACATGGCTAGCTTTAGAGACATCTATGAGAAAAGTGGTGGTGAGAATACATTAAATGGAGGAGCTGGAAGGAGAGGGCAACCTTTCGACTGAGTATACTGCAAGTATATACATAGCCAAGGAAGAGGGTTGGATAGAGGAAATAAAGGCACATCATTTTTTCCCCTCAAAGAAGCAGAGGTGGAGGAAGTAGACTGTCAAGGGGCTGGGCCAGTATTCACATTCAGGACAAGGTGAGTATTATGACTATTTTTGGTTCTTCCCATAGAAAGGTGGGATACAGGTTAAGAATGTTTTATTTATTTATTTATTTTATCCTCATTCGCCTCAGACCCCTATTGACAAAATAAGGCGTCAATACCGTTGCTCGCTAATAAGGAGACGTAGGCTACTGGATGGGGACCAGGAGGTCGCGCCCCGCCTACCGGTACACAACAATCTTAAAATGTCACTGGCCCCATGATGGAAAGGGGTGTTCACACTCTCCTCCGGTTTAAATATAGCCGGTGACTGTTAATGTTGGCCTGTAAAGGGAAAGGACTGAGGGGCCCAACACAGTCAGGGAGTTTCATAGAGGCCTAATCATAGGATCCAGATTATTTTAAACGCGACAACTTAAACCACTAAGTTATACATCCCCAAAACTAAACATTACACCATGTTAATAAACAATCCCATATTGCGTTCTTCTTACTGCTCTGCGTTCTACCCAAATCTGTCCTGGACGTTGTAAATAAAGAGGACAGCCACTCCGTGTGTGAAGGAGATGCAACTTCTACCCATCTCTTACAGATTTCCCTCCAAGCCAGCAATATTGCATAGAAAAGAAACCACCTAGCAGGGCCCATAATCTCACTAGATATACCAAAAATTATCAAAGCACGATTAATTTGGACTGGAAATCCCAAAATGTCAGCAATGGTTGCACCTACTTTTTCCCAGAATTCTGTTATCACTGGGCATTCCTTAAACATATGTACGTCAGAGGCACTCTCTAAATCACATTTTTTACACCTGACTGGAGGCTCCTTCGAGATTTTGGACAGTCTTATCAGGGATAAATAAGCCCTATGGACCGTGAACAAGTGGTTCCTCCTCAACCAAGCTGGTTTTACAACAGCAAACAAGGTGTTAAAAGAAGTATGCCACAGATATTCCCACTGTTCGTCTGGCAAGGAGACCCCCCACAATTCTTCAGCTAATTTAAAATCACCATCAATAGCCTCCTCTATGGACCAATATAGGAAAGAAACCTCTTTCTTCCCCGACGGTCTTGCCACTAGCTGCTCCTCAAGGATGTTTCCTATGCCTATAGGTTTTTTTAGGTTTTGGGACCAGCTCTGCAGCTGTAAATATTTAAACCTGGACATGCCCTCTTCTAGCCTATTGTGTAGTGACAGCCATGGTATAAGTGAGCCGTCAAACGCGAGGTCCCCCCACACCTTAAGTCCCGCTGCTCTAAGTGGTATTGCTAGCCTGTCTTTCAGGCAATCTGGTACACCTGGGGAGTCCCACAGGGGGGCCTGACTAGAAAAATAATTGAGACCAGTGCGCTGTTTAATACTAGCCCACGTTCGAGCCATCGCCAGCAGGACTTTCAACCTGATCTTTTTGAAGAACTTCTGTTCTCCAAATTTGAACAGAAATCCCTCCTGAGACAGACCTACACCCTTTAACATAGCAGAGAACATGGCCCCCACCCCTGTGTGGTCCGGGGTTTTCAACAGCATTCTCGAGTGCGACAACTGGAATGCCCATGCATAATACTGCAGGTCGGGAAGTGCAAGGCCCCCCTTCTCCCTCCTGCACCTCAGCTTCTTCCAGGCAATCCTCGTGGCCCTATAAGCCCAAACGAACGAATTGATTGCTTGCTGGAGCTTAACTACAGCCGATTTTTCAAAATGTAAAGGAATAGTATTGTAAAAGAAGGTGATTTTTGGTAACACTACCATCTTAATCAGATTGATCCTCCCCAGGATGGTCAATGGGAGATGGGCCCACGATTTCATTAATTTCTGACATTCCCTAGAAACATTTGCCAAGTTGGTCCCTGAGATCTTATCTATGTCCTGAACTATTCTGACCCCCAAGTACCTCATGTCACGCTTGGTTTGGTATTGACACACTGGCAGGTTCCACGTCATAACTTCGGTTTTCTCCGCATTGATCTCATAGCCAGATACCTGCCCAAAGTCCTGTGCTAACCTAATGACCTGAGGAAAAGACGTCTCTAGATCAGCCGAGAGAATCAGAACATCATCAGCATACAGGGCCGCCTTCCACTCCCAAGCCCCATACTTAAATGGTAAGATACTAGGCTCCTCTCTTAAACGCTGAGCAAAGGGCTCGATATATAGATCGAAAAGAAGTGGGGAGAGGGGGCAGCCCTGCCTCGTACCCCTGGTGATCTTAAAAGGATTAATCAATTTACCATTTACCAGGAGTCTCGCCGATGGATCCCGATAAATAAGCTGAATAACTCTGCAGAACTTTTCACCCAAATTAAATTTTTCCATAACTGCCGAGAGATATGCCCAATTGACCCTATCAAAGGCCTTGGTAGCATCTAATGTCATTGCTGCGAGGGGAAGGGAAAAGGTGGTAGCCAAATCTATTGCACCCACAAAATCATAAGTGAGGTCAGCTAGATTCCTGCCCTTGACAAAACCTTTTTGATCGGGATGAAGCATGTCTCCCGCTACTGCACCCAGCCTATCTGCCAGGATCCTAGCAAAGATTTTGTAATCTGCATTCAGCAGCGAGATGGGTCTATAAGACCCACAACTCGCTGGGTTTTTACCTGCTTTCAAAATCAGTGTAATAGTGGCTTCTCCCCATGAATCTGGGAGCCTAGCGCCCGCAGATAATATCTCATTAAAAAGCAATGTCAGAGTAGGGATTATTGCCTCCCCCAAAGATCTATAAAGTTCTGCTTGGAGCCCATTGGGCCCTGCCGCTTTCCCTCCCTTACAGGCAAAAATGGCCTTCCGAACCTCTTCATGGGATAAATCCAGCTCTAGATCTTCTTGCTGAGACAAATTTAGGGGGGTAAGCTTACCCCCCCGTAACCACTCCATAGCCGTGGTTTTATCCACCCCACTATCCTCTCGATACAACTCCTGAAAAAAAGCGAAAAAAGCACCCCCAATCTCCTCATCTGTAGATAGAGCTGTAGCCCTATCTACACTATCAATTTGTTTTTATCAGATTACATGTCCTATCGGACTTAACCTTCCACACCAGAAGCTTACCGGCCCCCTCTCTGTACTCAAAGTGGGCAAGCTTACTCACCTCCCACCTACTTGTGACCCTCGCCTGGATAATAGTATCCAACTGGTCCTTTAATTTACTGAGTTTAACAAGATTTTCCTGATGCTTCTCGGAGTCACTCTCTTTATTCAAACTCAGCTCTACTGTCTTCATCTCTGTCTCCATGTGAGCCACCTCCTCCCTGTATTGTCTGTTTTTATGACATACCCTACTCGTGATCATACCTCTTAAAAAAGCCTTTAAGGACTCCCAAACCACCGAAGTCCCCGCCGAGCCAAGATTCGTATTAAAAAAACACTCTGGGGTCGATTCCGATCTGGGTCGGAAAACTCTCCGACCGAGCCGGATCCGGAGAGATTTCCGACCGAGCTGGACTCCTGCAGTCCGACCGAGCGAGTACGATGCGGCCGCATGCTGCCGGACGACGCGTACATGGGCTCCCAGTGACTCAATGGGTACGTCGCAAACAAGTGCGCCCCCTACAGTGTGTACGCGTCAGTGCAACTCGCACAGTACATGCATGTTTAGGGGGGACCCTTGGGTCCCCCCTGTGTTCGACTCGTACGGCTACGGGTGCAGGGGCGTCCGGACCCCCCAAGTCCGGCTCCGGGAGCTTTTTCGAGCCGGACGCTCCGACTCGATCCGGCTGTCCGACGCGTCCATCGTACTGGCTCGGTCGTAAAACGTTTCCATTGCGCGCTACGAATCGGTTGGAAACAAAGCTTCCGACTCGGATCCGGTAAAGCCAAATCCGATTCGGAGCCCTACCGACCGAGATCGGAATCGACCCCTCTGTCTCCTGAAGTAAATACTTAATCTCGGTTTCATCAAGAAGTAAAGCTCGATAGAACGTCCAGACCCTAGATTGTGCTTTTTCTGCCAAAACCAAATCCTCCACACACCTGCACGATCTGACAGGTGAGGAGTCAAATAACCAATGTCCTTAAATTTACCCCTAAGGTTATGACTGACCAGAATATAATCAATTCTTGACTTATGGCCATATTTACTGTTATAAAATGAAACTCCTGGCTGGAGATCAGACCTGTCCCTCCAGATGTCACAGAGTCCAGTCTGTGCCATCATCGATTGGAGGTACATCCGAGACCTAGACGGCACCCTAGCTCTACTGCTGGGGGATTTGTCCAGTTTGGGATTAAAAACGATGTTAAAATCCCCAGCCATGATAACTGGGTCTGGAAATTCCAAAAGATTTGAGAAAATGGCTTTTAGAGAGGAGGGGTCATCCTGGTTTGGGCCGTAGTAGCCCACCACAGTAAACAAGGAGCCTAGAATGGTCAGTTTCATGATGACCCACCTGCCACTTGGGTCCACCATAGAATCTAGGATGCAAGCGTTTGCTAGCCTTTTAATCAATATAGCGACACCCCTAAAATTAGCACTCTGGTTAGAGCTAATCAGATGTTCCACCCACTTTAAATTTTTAAAAATCCCAGACATCTCTTCCCTTAGAAGATGAGTTTCCTAAAGGATAATGACCTGCGCGGGAGAATCTTTTAAGTACTGCAAAATTTTGGCCCTCCTGGTTTTCACCCGCAGGCCATTAACGTTCCAGGACAAAAACTGAATCGTGCTCATGGAGATTTAAACACAAGAACCATAGGTCGACTGAGTCTCTGAGAAAGCCAACTCCAGACCAACCGTGACAAGGCCAAACTATAAGGTGAATGAGGAAATGTTATATTTTTTACCCCTATGCTCCCCACCCCGTGCATCCCCCTCTTCCCTGCATTCCCCCCCCAAAACCCCTCCCTGGAGAACCCTTCCCCCATTTACCTGGACAGATGTAGTCCAGTTGCTGCAACCCCGGGGCAACCTGCCCTGTCCCCTTATAACAAATACTAGAAAAGGAGAAAACCAGGACCCCGCCTCCGACTTCCCTTAACTAGGTGTCCCCGAGTGTAACCCTGTGTGGATATATAGGCATGTGTTTATACTTGTCTCTCTAATATCTAATACCTTGTATACCCGTGACCCTATGGTTAGATCAACCCCAAGGAACCCTAGTGCAAGTGTTGTGTATAGGATCAACTATTTCATGACTTTACCGAGACTGTCTAATAACTCATCCGCCTCTTGCACTGATCTAATGTTGTGCATTTTGTTGTTATGCATGATTTTCAAAGTTGCAGGGAATTTAAGCTGGGCAACCGCACCAAGCTTCTTAAAGTCGTCCAACTTCCTGCCCAATTCCCATTGCCTGTCCAAGGTGGCTCGGGCCAAATCAGAGCGGATTTCGTAAGAAAAGTCTCTGGCTTTCAGTGATTTCTCCTTTAGGGCCCTATTAAGGATCTTTTCCTTCAAGGAAAACGTAAGGAAGTTTATAAGAATTTTCCTGGGTTTTGTCCTGTTGGGGTGTCTCCTGAAGGCGTCCCTATGGACCCTCTGGATGTCTTTCTTCAAATCCTCCTCCGATTCTTCAAACTGCAATGATTCTTTTAAAAGTGTAACTATGAAGGACTTGAGATCTTCACCCTCCCTTCCCTCCGGGACATTCAAAATACGCAAGTTGTTTCTCCGAGAATTGTTCTCTAACATCTCAAGCCTGTCCCGAAGAACCACCTCTTCCCTCTTGAGCGATGTTATATCAGCTTTTGCTGCTCCCAGGTCATCCCTCAGTTCTCCCACTGTATTCTCCAAAACGACTGTTCTTGAATTTAGGAGGTCAATTTTCTTCTCCAGCAACTCACAAAAGACCCTTATCTCCCCTTGATTAGCCTCAGAGACTGAAAAACCCTTCTTGATGTCTACTGAAAAGGTGGAAAAAAGAGCTTCGAGAGTTTCCATTGAGGACCCCCTAATTTCATGATCCTCAGAGACTTTGTCCACCTCTGTGCTACAGCTAGCCGCCATACTTTGACAAGCCAGGGTTTTTCCTCCCGTAAGGTCCTTGCCTTTATCCAAAACCTCAGTTAGAGCAGGTCCAGGAGTTGCAGGTAAAGTTAGTACAGTAGGGAGGGGCTACCGGCCGCCTCCATCCTCTCCGAAATGGACCTTAACTCCAGCTGTCCAACAGAGCCCTTTCTCAGGGCCTCCCCCTGTTTATCAACATCCAACACCAGTGGTTGAACTTTAAAGTATGACCGCAATGAAGGGGTGATCCTAATTTTCAGATCCAAAGGGTTACTTTTAGCTCTGCCTGCTTTTATGCTCCTGCCCTTGACCTCACAGCGCTGAAAGGTTGAGCAGCTACTATCAGTAACTACTGCAGGAGTAGCGCTTCCTTTCCCCTGACACTTCCCACTGTTAACTGCGGCAGGTTTTTCATCAAGGAGCTGCTTGATGTTTTTCCCATCAGCTTTCAACCTTGTCAGCCCCTGCGCTGCCCCTCCACGTTTTTTGCCTCTCCTTGTACCTTTGATTGTAAGAGCTATGCTATTAAAAACTGTGCTAGGAAGGGCCCCCCCAGCCTGGCCCCCCTGTACCTGCTCCTGCTCCGGTTGTTGTTGCTGCAGCTGCGGGGGAGATGGCAAAAGCTTACTGCCTCCAGAAAACAAGTGCTCGCCAGTCTCCTCCGCGAAAGCAGCCCTCTCCAGGGTGGAGGAAACTCGCCCGGTACTGCCGCTGCCTGTGTCGACCCAGAGGAGCCCGCGAGCCGCTGCTCTGCGGCCCCTCCTCAACTCCAGGGCGGCGATAGCCCAACGCGGCAAATGGACGAGGGCTTCAACACACATCACCCGTCGAACGATAAAACCCCGGCCCCGGCACAACGTTGGCAAGGAACAGAAAAAAAGCAAAGAAGGTGAGCAATTCCACTCAGGCAGCCTCGACACCTCAGGAAAACAGGGTAGCGGGTCCCAGTCTCGCCTACTCATTAGGCGCGGGACGCTAGTGCCTCCGGAGGCAAGCGGCTGCTCAGCTAGCGGCCGCCATGTTCTCCTCCTCACTCATTAGGCGCAGGACGCAAGTGCCTCCGGAGGCAAGCGGCTGCTCAGCTAGCGGCCGCCATGTTCTCTAAGAATGTTTTTTGAAGAATATCAAAATACTATAGGTGATCAATTACTGCTAGAAGTTGTGACAAGTTATGTAACAGAATTCAGTTTTTCCCCCATTACAGTCAACGGAGCCAAGAAAGTTGGTTTATCAGGAGCAGCTGAAGAGACTTATAAACACTGAACACAGAATTTGGAGATTAATGCCATAGTAAAGGTAAAGGACGGTCAAAAAGGTTTTATGAGGGCAGTTTTGTGGTGAAAAAGGACAAGGGTTCATCACCTGTAATAAATTGAAGGCAGCTGACTGGTTTTTTAACAGACATTTTAAGATGAAGATTGTGCATCTTGTGAGAGATTTATACAAATAAAGATTGAATGGTGAAATTAGATCTGAAGGATGTTTTAAAGTCCCTATAGCTATGCATAGTCAAGCATTCCTGCAGTTCAGACAAAGAGGACTGTTATACAAATTCCAGTGTTTACTGTTTGGCCTTTCATCAGCACCCTGATGTTTTACCAAAATTCTAAGATCAGTAGCAGGATACCTGTGACATCATAGAGTATGAATGATAATTTATTTGGATGACATAATGAGTCAGGATGTAGTTTTGCTGGAGACTCAGTTCATTTTTGTATTATCTCTCTTGGAGAATTTAGGTTTCATTGTGAATCTGGAAAAAAGTATTTTAATTCCTTCTTAGGGTTTGGAGTTTATGGATTTCAAAGTGAATATGGTGATGATTCCGCTTCAGTTAGCAGAAAGAAAAGTAAAAAATTATAAAACAGGAGATGAATCATTTCTTTAAAAAGAAGAGATGAGTTTAAGGGAGCGGGCTCATTTGATTGGCCTGTCATCCTCCTCAATCCAAGCAATGTTTTGAGGAACGTTGCATTACAGGGTGGTACAGTTTCAGGTTTGTCATGGGATCTGTGGTATGGGGACAGAACAGTTAATTCAGAGGAAGCAAGGGAGGAGTTGATTTGGTGGTCCGAAAACTTTAAAGCATGGAATGGTCATGTGATTATTGGAACAGCTCTAGATTGTGTTTTAGAATTAGATGCACACAATGTAGGAGGAGGTGCAATGTTGCTGTAACAGGAGAAAAGTGGAAAATGGAGAAGAGGTGATAAAAGGGAACATATCAATTGCCTGGAAATGGCAGCAGGATACTTTACACTCCTCAGTAAGAAGAGGTAGGTTCAAGGTTGTTGAATGTTGTTGAGAAAGTGCAACAGAACTGTTGTGAATCATTTAAAGTATCTAGGGGGAAGTAGGTCACAGAAATTGATAATAAAGAAGTTAGAAAAAGTTGTGAGAATCTTGTCCCAAACACAAGATAGGTTTGAGAGGTCCATACTTGCCAGGGAAGGAGAATGGAGTGGCAGAATAGAATTCATGTCATTTTATGGATTACAGCAATTGGACAGTGAAAAGGGAGATTTGTTTCAGAGTATTCAGAAGATTTGGGGCCCACACAGGTGGATTTGTTCATTTCCATTTACCATTTCAGTTGGAAAGATACATCTTTTGGCAACTCGACTAAGTGGCACAAGCAGTGGCTGCATTCAGTCAGAATTGGATAGAGTTGAATACCTATGCTTTTCCTCCTTTCGCAATGATACAGCAAGTGTTTTTACACATTAGAAGGCAGAAATGCTAGGACGTTTTAGTGACTTCTTTTTGCACAATTCAGGCATGGTTTTCTTCAGTTCTGGAATTGGCAGTAGAAATTCCTTTTCTAATTCTGTTCTGCAAGGGTTTGTTAGTGGGCGTAGAAGGATACGAGCATGCATTAATAAAGTCAGGAGTACTCAACCTTCTAGTCTGGAAGATTTCAGGGTTCAGGAAGACCCAATGATCTTTCAGGAGAGGTTTCAGAGCTACTCAATTCATCTTGGGCTCCAGGAACAAGGAGAAGATGCAGAGGTGCCTGGAATGGCTGGATATGTTGCTGCTTGGCTCCGCAGAGTCTGATGAGGTAATGATAGTAACTTTTTTGACAGAGCAGTTTGGGAAATGTATGAGTTACTGAACATTAAATTGTTACAGGTCAGCTATAAGGGAAAGACACTCGAATTTAGATGGCGTATATGTAGGAGGGAGTCCATTAATTTGGAAGCTTTTCAAGATAATTGACTTTAGAAGACCACCACAGGCTGGGTATGACAGTCTAAGGGAGGTTTATTATTTTCATTTCATAAGTGGCCAGTAAATACGTTTTTGGCTCTCATGGATTTAACATGGAAGTTAGCTTTGTTGCTTTGTCTGATATAGTTTAAAAGAGTCGAAGGCCTTGGAGTTCAGCAATAGAATTTATCAGCCAAATCGTGTGTTTTTTGAGATCTGGACAAGAACCAAGACCATTTCTAAATCATTTTTTAATCTAAATTTGAAGAATATCCAAAGTAGTAATTAGTGAGATGTATTAAAGAGTATGAGAGCTGGGTTCATGAGAACAAAGGTGCAAGAGTAGATCAATTGTTAATCTCATATGTGAAGCCATATGGTCCAGTTTCTTCGGCCACAATGCAAAATGGATTAAAGCGTTAATGCAGGAAGCTGGAGAGAATTTATCTGTATATAAACCTCATTCTGCAAGGGTTGCTAGTGCCTCTAATGTATTCAGTGCAGATGGTACATTCGAGGAAATATGAAGGTGGCAGATTGGGCAAATGCAGGGGTTTATAGTAAGTTTAATTTTATGCCTGTAGTGCATGTATTAGACTTTGCTTTGAAATGCTTTGAACATGCAAAATTGTGGCCGCCCATCTTGCCATAAAATGTTGATTCTCAAACCTAGGGCATTTAGAGAATTGTGTTGTTATTAAAGACTAGGAGGCTAGCATTATCCCTCCCAGACTTCCTTATCAGTTAGTTGGGAAAGGTTTGTTTGGTCGAAGGATTTATTTGGGATGGTAGTTGTAAGTGTTTTAATGTTTTGCAAAAGTTTGGAATAATGAGAGAAGGGAAGATAATTCATAAAGCTTATAATGCTTGATAGGTGAGATTATATAAATTGAAACTGTTTATTTTTTTCATGTTAATGTTTATTTTGCAGAGAGTCAATGAAAATTCATTTGGAGTTCGGAGTATGGACTGAGCTGGTTGAAGGATTACATCTCTTCTTATTCATTAGCAGCATCAAAGAGGAAGAAGATTGAGGACAAACGGCTTATATGGGGATGCAGAGGTGTATTTACCTTATGTGTTCATTCAGAGTTCTAATTCTATTCTTTAAAGTGCTGCTCAGAGTGGTGAATAAAAGGGATGATGCATAATGCTCGCCTCCTAGTCTTTAATAAATTCATGATTCCCTCTACACCCTAGCTTTGAGAATAAGCATTCTCAGCAGTGTGTTTCATTCTTGCATGGTCAGCTGCAGAAATGCTACTTTAGAATTGATTAAAGTGTTTTCCTGTATCTAGCTTTTGGGTTTATGCCAGGTTATGGTTTGATTATCTGCTCTAAACACACACTTTCAATGATAACAGAGAAAGACTGAGGGGCATATTATCAAGGCCAACAACGCCGCTTTAACGGCCGTTTTCGGCCGAAAAGCGGCGATTGAATTACCGCACTATTAGCAAGGACACGCTAATAGGCATCAGCGCATGTTTCCTTGTGTCAGCCGCCGTTCCACTAACGCCTCGCATCGCATCTCTAATGAGATGCAAAGAAGGCGTTTCCTCTCTAAACAGCATGGGAAATATCGCTAACTGCACTACTCTGTATCAGCAAGCTGACCCAGAACACCCATAGCGATATAAAAAGCTGCGCTAACCGCGGTTATCGCCATCAGCTAACGTCTGCAAAATTTCAGACTTAGCTATATTTATAAAGGGAGGTGGATTCTAAGCCTAAGTCCACATCTCCCTATCACCAAGGATTCCCTCAGCGCTGTAGTTGTATCGCTGGATTTCCAGCGATGTTCCCTCATTTTGCCGCTTATCGCCGGATTTTCCATCGCCGTGGAGATAAGCGTTGATGATAACGCGTTATCTCGGCGATCAAGTCCGGCGATAGCCGGCGTTAAACAAATTTGCGCTAAGTGCGCTCTGCGATGTTTATCGCAGTTTGTTGGTGATATGCCCCTGAGTTTGTATTAATTGTGGTCTGCTGCGTTAAATGCACTACAGTATCTTTAAATCAGAAATGAAGTTCAAACTGTTTATCATGGGCACTGGTAGCGTCTGTCTAGTAAATACACATCTCATTACTTCTGGTCATCCACCCCTGGGATTTAATTTGCTGGTGTCACAGCTTGAGCAACTGCTGCATGCCTGCTGGACATTTGGCAGCACTGATGCATGCTGAGTCAAATCATTAATTTCCTCTTGCTTTCTAGTTTATCATCATATGCTTGCTGTGCAAAAGCAGTTTGAGAGCTTGTAATGAGAAAAATGAAGAATTTCAAAAAGTGATGCTTAGGTGCAGCCGGGCATTTCCCCACTCTAATTCTATGCTGATGAAATTGACTATCATTTTTGGAAGCCTATTTCGAAATACATTTTATTAAGCGCCTTTTTATGAGTGTCCAGCAAAAGCTGTTGTATTAGCAGTCCATTTTATAAAGACAGCTCACAATGGCAAGCTCATAGATGCAGCTCCCAGTCAATATTGCAAAAAGTCACACTACTGTGTTGTTTGTAGATTATCATTTCATGAGTGTTTCCTTTTTACCAAAACTATTGAAATGTATTGAGCCTTGATCATTTATTTCAAATTCTGAAGTACAAAGAAGGCCAGAAAACAACTGTAACGATGCACAATATACCACTGGTTATTATGTTGCTGTTAATTAGTCCCCAGCTTTCCTTGTAGCCTGTTAAACGCTGCAAAATGCTTCCAGGTAATAACAATTCTCCTGCAGGAATTTACTACACGGTTTGGAGGCCAAAGCTAAAGACAGGCTGAGAGAGTTGTATACTGTTTGGTACATGGGTGCTTATGCCCTCCTTTGGGACTTGCACATAGTGCACCAGTAAACATTTATGGTAATCAACTTACACGCCCTTTTTACACCCCAGTCCACTTAAACACTGATGGTTAATAACCTGATGAGTCACTGTAATTGCGCCCATTGTTTCTAACCAACTTTCCCACAAACAGAAGTAAAAACACTTTAGGCTGGATAATATATAAGTGGGATGTGCTAATTGTCCTAATTTAAGTCTTTGTCTCTGCCAAGGTTGTAGAATGACTGTTGTCTTAAATTGTTAGAGTTGCATCAGCAAAGTATAACCACCTTTGACAATAGCAAATCGTTCGTTTTCACTACAACTTTAATGGAATGTGCTTCTTTTGGCTGGAAAAGTATCAGCCTTTATTGAAGTCTTCATTGGTAATAAGTAACACAATACAATATTAACACAACACAACAAAACAACAACACAACAAATTCAGTACAGAAATGAACACAATACAGTACCTCAAAACAGCACCAGCACAATACAAAGCAACATACCAATCCAATCACAACACAACCATGGCATAAAATAAGGAAACAAGACAACCAAATAACATGACCCAATACTGTGACACAACAACACAGAAAACAGCATAACACACCATCAGAACAACAGAACATGTACTACAAGGAGAACACAAAATGCTAAACAGGGTGGCCTGTTGAGAGGGCTCCCGAGACTGCTGCACCGAACGGATTACTGCCCATGTGCGCAATCAGATCGGCGTCCCCCGTATATCAGGAGAGGGCTGCCATGAAAATAGCGTGAGCGAAGTGCCATGTAGGGAGTGGGAAGCCCATACCCTGCTGTTGCGGGGACCCAGTATGTGGAAGTGAACACTACCAACAAGTGGCAAGATTGTTGCCGGGCTTACTGATAACCCCGTATGCCAGGAAGGGACCCCGTGGCATGGGCTGGTGTGCAGGAAGGCCTGAGGGCTTGTGTGCAAGTACTGTGGAAACCCCATATGGCAGGAGAGGCTGCGGGTACTAATTAACTTGTGGAGTTCAAGCCGTTACGCTCCCTGTGGATTGCAAAGTATGACTCACTGCACAGCCTGGACAACACGGCCTGGAGGCGCGGATTGAGCAGCAAACCCGAATTGCCGGGGCACGCAGTGGCTCGTGGCCTGAGCCTACCAGTGCCTGCAGCCTGGCCAGCCTTGGCAGAGTGTGTTACAGCCCAAGTAAGTTAAAGTTTTAAGCCTGGGTGCCAATGGCAGCGCGCGATCAGGCAGCTGCAGCGCCTGCGGTGTTACTCAAAACGGTGAAATGGGTTGCAAGACTGGCGCCGCGTGAAGTGTGTTTTATGTTGTTGTGGCCTCTCTGACATAGGTTCCCTGTTGGGCTGGGTCACTCACATGACGTCAGAGAGTGGCCCGAGTCCTGATGTTCTTCTGACTTTAGTTTGCAGGGAAGGAGGGGGGCCACCACAAAGGCTGGCAATCTTTATGTTGTTTCTCTGCTGGCCCATCCAACAACAGTAGCCACCAGAGTGTTGTTAGCAGGGCCTCGCACATCCTGTTTGGGCTGAGTCCCACCTTGGAGAGAGGCCCTGGAATGAGTGATGCTCTCTGCGCAGCATCATTAATTACGAGGTAGGAACCAGAGGGTCCAGTATAAGTCAGCAAAGGCTGAAGGTACAAGCCTCAAAAAACAAACAACCACAAAAAAATAAAAAACAGCTCCTGACTTAGTGTGCAGAGAAAGCCTTGATTTAATATGTTGCAAGGGAGTTTCCTGATATTTGTACGATCCTAAGTATATTTACTTATACATGAGTATAAATGAAAGTTGTTTAACCATTATTTCTTACGCTTTGCAGCAGCTAACGTAGAGTTTCTAGTTGCTCAAATGGGTGTCATATCTGATATTTATAAGTTTCCCTCGTTTTAATATCTTGATTTTGCTCGCAAGAAAGTGCCACTCATAGTCGTTAAAATGTCACTCATAATTATTCTGAAATTATGAAAATGTCACACATAGAAATCTGAAACCTTGGCAGCTATGCATGTAACATTACATCTACAACAAGCCAGGACTATTCGCTTTGTTAGTTGTTCTTAGCTGCATGAGATAAATAAGCAACAAACTTGGGCTTCGTTGTACATTACATTGAAAATGCTTCAGTTCTGGGATGATGAGACTGTGAAAGAACTATAACGGGTCTCTTTGAAGGCAGTGAAGGGTGGTATTGCTGCAGCAGTAAGATTGTTTTTTCATCCTGAGGGCAAAAATGGACATCCCATGTGCTAAGTAAGCAGAGAAATGTCCCGGTTTTTAAATAGTGTTTCAGTGCGAGACACTATTTAAAAACTGGGACATTTCTCAGTTTATCCCGGACACTGCACAAAAACCGGGACATTTCTGTAATTAGGAGCAAAGTGTCGGGACACAGGGACACTGCTCCGAAAACAGGGACCGTCCGGGGAAAACCGGGACGTCTGGTCACCCTAACTTAAGTGCAACCTGTGGGTCGAAATCAAGGATTGAGAAATCGCCCCCGACCTGCCCTGTTGATGGAGGAGGATCCCGTGAGTACAGCGACTGGGACCAGATCGGGAGCACCAGGATCAACCCCCTCCTCCCACGAGGAGAGTGCTGAACTTGCCTTAGAGAAGGAAGCTCTGGAGCAAATGCGGTAGCTGCTGGAGCCGGCTGAACAAGCTCACACACCTGCTAGGTGCTGCCGCGCCTCCCGTGTCCAGCACGACTTGACTAAGCAGGGCTGAACATCACGAGTGTCACAGTTTGGCTTTGGCAAAACCCTTTTTTTATTTTACCTTGAATTTGCAAAGGATATGTGATAAAATTGAAAAAGCAGGGTTCTGGCCTTTTTAAAACGCCCCCCGGGTGGGCCAGGGCCTGGGGGGAACGCCGTAACAATATTTAGGGGAGGGGAGCTTGTAGCCCACTCTCCGAGCCATCTAGCAGCCCTAGTGACCCCATGCCCCGGGGCTGCATTCATTTTTAGAGGAGGGCCGCGCCGCCCCCCTCACAAATCCTCCAATGGGCCCCAGGGACCCTATCCATCGAGCCCATGCTGTTTTTGCTGGGAGGAGTTGTGTGGAGTTGGATCCATCTCTTTGCTGGCAGCGGCGGGAGTTTGCAATCCAGCTCTTTTAATAACAAGGGATATCTTTATGAATGATGAGATTGTTTTTTTTTTATTGCTGAATTTGCCTTTGAAAGGATACTAGTCATATCGGCCGAATTACTTGGGCTGTTGCACCATAGAGGCATACACCAACAACCAGCATTTATGTTTATGAAACATGCAATGCTTGTTACAAATTAAAATCGCTGACGGCAGACAAATATCCCAAACAGAAGCCTAAATCTGACATTTGAGCTTCTACAATGTGCCAAGATGACACAGGGATTATTTTGGGTAGTATACAAGGCTACCATGAAGGAAACATTCTAAATGCCCAAAATCAACCCACTCTATAAACAAGAACAGCCAAGTGTGCGCCTTTTCTACACATACATTTGAGGCCAGACTGTATTCACCAGTTAATAATGATTTTTGTGGTTGGCACAAATAGATTTTCGTGCTTATGTACCTTTTGAACCAACAAATGTATCTTGTTCCATGCAAATGAACTGGGCTGGAAAGTATGGACCTCAGAAGTTAGAAATAGGAGTACCATTTATACACTTTGGGATCGTTTTTCTCTTCTCCGTACTCCTCCATTTCCCTAACTTGGTACAACCTCATTTTCTTCGATATCCAGTTTCCATGTTTATGTTTATGAACTTGTCTGGGAACAGTGATATAAGACCACAAAAATGTGAACAACATGTTTGCACTTTAAGATCGGATTTCCCACTTGCCTCACCTCTCACACCTTCGTTTCCCCCAATGCCCAGAAAACCCCACATATCCAAATATCCAACATTGATATGTGGGAGTTCTAATGAACATGTACATTTTCTTTTTACACAAACACAATAAATGTGGTCTTTGGAGTGTCCTCCACTGCCCAGGAGCCTGCAAAATGAACACCACACACGGAGCTCGTATCCGACGCCTTTATTCACCAGCCTACAACATTCAATGGAACATCTCAATTTATCCTAACCGTTAATAACCACACCTTAACACCTCCCCGAATGATTAGGTAATTCTCTCATTTAAGCTGCCCAGAACCGTGAAGTCCTGGTGCTCATAGTCTTAAGACACTAGCGTCTACTTACATGTCTCATAGGGATAACTTGGGTTGAAGCTTTGGCGTGTCAGAGAGCCTGAAAATGAAAGGGATACGGACACTTTGGTCTGTGGCTAGCCCAGGTTTTTTTCTGCTTTTATCTACTTTTTGGTTTGGTCTATGGCTAGACCATTTTTTGTTTTGCATTCATCCACTTTTTGGAATCTGCTGTCCATGTGAAAAAAAAGATGGATACACAGGGACATGCCATAAACTGGACTTAATTTAAACAAACAGTAGTGGATGAGAAATTTTAAATTATTTTATCTTCACTTAATATTGCTGAGAAGGATTTTTACTCATACAACTCATGAGACTGGGCATTGGGGAGAGTGTTAGTTCACTTCCGCTTTTATTATTCTAGCACCCTTTTAAATGACGATTTCTTCTAACAATTCATGAGAATTTCAGTTTAAAATGCCACGTTATTTGATAGATTGTTTCTAATAAAAAATAAATGCAGGAATCAGTGTTAACCTTGCATACGGCAGAATTAAATATCTTTCCTTGCAAGATTGCTAGCAACAAAACGTCCAGGAAAACAAATAAGTAAATAAAAAAATACACCCTAAAATATACCCCACGGGCTACGCTTAGTTTCACTTGGGTGAACAGGTTCCTTCCAGGGACTGGCTGGAGGCCATATTGCTTTGGCACAGAACGCACCCTGAGATACATCTGTCTTTGGGATCCTTGCCGGATGTTGGGCAGCGGTTTCGGGAATGGCTGGAGTTTTCTGCAGCAGGACTGTGCACACGCCGCTGGTGCCTGCCCTTGGCAGCCTTCTTCCCACAGTAATGGATGCTGTTAGCTACAGATCAGAGAGGTAGAGAGGAACCAGCTGCTGGGGATTACTGGAACATGGCTCTGCCGTGTATTATCTCTTAATGGAGTCTCTGCCCTTTTGGACCCCTCCCCCCACCCAACCCCTTCTCGTTTCCATCTCATTTGTGCATCTGTTCTTAGTAGTACTAAATCAATATTTAGATGATTTTTCCGTAAAAAGGACATAAGCCAGGATGCCAGTTGACGTACACAATAGATCGGTAATAGTGACCAATGAGCTGATTTTCATATTTGTGATGACTGCCCGGAGTAAATGAGGGTCCCAAGGGGTAGGCCATGTCTTGACCTCCATTTTGCTTCCCCAGGGACAGAAAAAGCAGAAAGAATCACAAAGAAGGCTCAGCTGACCACTGAGGACTGCCCCTGGAGAGAGATTTCGTATTCAAAAGCCTACCCTGAAGACCTTGCATTTCTTTTTATTTTTCTTATATTTTGCATTCTTTTATTTCCGGTTTGCAAGACTTTTTTGTTTTTATAATTACATCTTTTTTTGTTTTTTTATTTCATTTTGAGGCGTGTCTAGGTTCATAAATGCTTAAAGGCGTGTAGTCCCTTGTTGGGCTCCTGTCTCCCAGCTGGATTCACAAACATGGTCCTGGGTCTGCAAAGCTGAAAGGGGCTACCAACAAGTGTTCAGGAGCCCTCATGTGAGGCCCACAGACCCAAGAGAAGATTTGCAGACCTCAAAGCCTTGGACCAGAGTCTGCGACCTTCACAGCAAAGTTTACTTATTTTTATTTTTTTATTTAAAGAGCTGGGGTTTCTTTAGAACCCTCTCTCTTGAGCCAGACGGCCTGGGAATGTTCTCTCATTTTTAGGTCTCGCCTAGGTAGCGCATGCGCTGTCTCGTCGAGAGATGCTGTATACAGTATAGTGGGGGAAGCTCCGCCCACTTTCCGCCTATCTTTTTAATTGGCCGAATTCCTAAATGCTGCAATCTGATTCGTTTTCCTCAACTTAATCCTGCCTCCTGACGGCCATGTCGTCATTTTTCTCCTTCCATAGTTATCGGCCCCTTTACTTTTAAAACTGTTTTGTTCCCCTGCCTCCCCACGTTCCCTCCCGCAGTCCGTCACTTCTCTGCCAACCACAACCCCCCCACCCACTCCTATTCCTGCCTTCTTCGACGACCGCAGTTTTATTTACAATGCAATAGGACTCGCGTAAATACGAATCCTATTGCATTTGTAAATGCTTTTTGCCCCTCTGATTGGCTGGCTGCATTCGCACTCTATTTTGCCTGACCTAGACTCTTGCATGCGCGCGATGCTATACATCGTACGCATGCGCGCCAAAAGTCTGCCTCTGCCTCTTGCTTATTTATTTGTGTTTTCGCTGCGTCCACTTCAGGGACACCGCGCTCTGTTTTTTTTCACTTTAACACTGAGCGCAGCGCCCGCATAAAGGACACCACGCTCGGTGTTAAAGTTAGAAAAAAAGTGCGTGCTGGTTATTGTTATAACTTGGTGATATGTACGCACACTTGTTCTTATGAGGTAGGCGAACCGTGTGTGTGAGCGGAGCCTGTCTGCCTGCCCGCGACCGGCTGGATGTGCAGTGTACTTGTGCAGGACTGTGCTCACTGGAGCACATTGAGTGGTCCTGGGCAGAGGAGCTTTCCTCCATGCATGGCGAGGTGCTGGACCTGGCATGGGTCCGAGCCCGGACAGCAGAGGTGGAAGTTGCAGTCAGAGGTTTGGCTCCGATCATGCTGCATCAGTGTTTGCAGAGGTGCAGAGGGTAAAACTCGGGGCTCAGGGCTTCATGTGAAATGGCAGCGGGTGGTAGAGGCAGTGGTGTTACGTGTATATTTCTTAGTACGATGAGTAGGTGAATGAAGGACTGTGGAGGAAGGGTGGGATGGGCGAAGGCAGTACATTGTGTAAGAAGGAGCTGGGGAAGTAGGAGGTGCGTGTGTTGAGTTTTTATTTAATGTGACTTGTTTAAGCCAAGCGTGTGATGTTGATCAAGTGCAAACTTCTGGCGATTGTGTACAGACACACATATTTTTTCAGCTGCACTGATGTTTATGAGTGCCGATTCCCCCCCCCATAGGGTGGTTGTCGGCGCGTGATCCTCGTCCACAGCAGCAGACACGCAGCCAGCGGCCCTCTCTGAGGTCAGGTGACGCGGCAGGCAGGGCTGCTCGGGAAGAGCGCTTGAGGCAGGCTGGCACAGTGGTTTTTTTTTATGCAGATTTCTATAGCGCGAACTCTACCTGAAGGTATTGGAGCGCTTTACATGAGCTCCGGTTACGTTACAGAAGGGCGCATTCAGGCACGGGGAGATTATGTGATCAGCAGGCAGGGCTGCTCGGGAGGAGCGCTTGAGGCAGGCTGGCACGGTGTTTTATTTTTTTCTATGCAGATTTCTATAGCGCGAACTCTACCTGAAGGTATTGGAGCACTTTACATGAGCTCCGGTTACGTTACACAAGGGCACATACAGGCACAGGGAGATTATGTGATCGGCAGGCAGGGCTGCTCGGGAGGAGCGCTTGAGGCAGGCTGGCACGGTGTTTTATTTTTTTATGCAGATTTCTATAGCGCAAACTCTACCTGAAGGTATTGGAGCGCTTTACATGAGCTCCGGTTACGTTACACAAGGGCACATTCAGGCACGGGGAGATTATGTGATCGGCAGGCAGGGCTGCTCGGGAGGAGCGCTTGAGGCAGGCTGGCACGGTGTTTTATTTTTTTTTATGCAGATTTCTATAGCGCGAACTCTACCTGAAGGTATTGGAGCGCTTTAAATGAGCTCCGGTTACGTTACACAAGGGCACCTTCAGGCACGGGGAGATTATGTGATCGGCAGGCAGGGCTGCTCGGGAGGAGCGCTTGAGGCAGGCTGGCACCTTGTTTTATTTTTTTTATGCAGATTTCTATAGCGCGAACTCTACCTGAAGGTATTGGAGCGCTTACATGAGCTCCGGTTACGTTACACAAGGGCACATTCAGGCACGGGGAGATTATGTGATCGGCAGGCAGGGCTGCTCGGGAGGAGCGCTTGAGGCAGGCTGGCACGGTGTTTTATTTTTTTTTATGCAGATTTCTATAGCGCGAACTCTACCTGAAGGTATTGGAGCGCTTTACATGAGCTCCGGTTACGTTACACAAGGGCACATTCAGGCACGGGGAGATTATGTGATCGGCAGGCAGGGCTGCTCGGGAGGAGCGCTTGAGGCAGGCTGGCACGGTGTTTTTTTTTAATGCAGATTTCTATAGCGCAAACTCTACCTGAAGGTATTGGAGCGCTTTACATGAGCTCCGTTTACATTACACAAGGACACATTCAGGCACGGGGAGATTATGTGATCGGCAGGCAGGGCTGCTTGGGAGGAGCGCTTGAGGCAGGCTGGCACAGTGTTTTATTTTTTTTTATGCAGATTTCTATAGCGCAAACTCTACCTGAAGGTATTGGAGCGCTTTACATGAGCTCCGGTTACGTTACACAAGGGCACATTCAGGTACGGGGAGATTATGTGATCGGCAGGCAGGGCTGCTCGGGAGGAGCGCTTGAGGCAGGCTGGTCCGTTTTTTTTTTTTTTAATGCAGATTTCTATAGCGCGAACTCTACCTGAAGGTATTGGAGCGCTTTACATGAGCTCCGGTTACGTTACACAAGGGCACATTCAGGCACAGGGAGATTATGTGATCGGCAGGCAATACATATGAGATCCTAATTGCGAGACCGATTGGCATTGCCAATGCTTGTTTTACTGGGCATGGGGATGAGCCCAGTATCCTGTAATTGTACTACTTTACCTACTTAAAAAAAAACATAAACTTGTGGCCAGGGATCTCGACCGACCTCTCCCACATGCATATTTTGTGTATAACTCTAGTAAAAAATAAATAAACCTCCATTATAAGGAGTTCCAAAAGTTATTCAATTTAATTAATAAATTGTTGAGCATTTTTGTACTACTCCCTAAAACACTCTATAGAAGTGCTAAAGTGTATAAAAGTTCACTTTCAAAACTTCACACGTTTTTAATGGAGTTGAGTAGGTGAATAATACTAGAACTGGGATGACATGTCTGCACATGCCCGCACAGTGTTTATCTTTGCATAAAGGTACTTCATTCATACGCTGCATGTCAATGTCAATAAACACGTCCACCTATAGTTTGATTTCATTTCATTTGCATCAGGACCATTTCATCATCCCTTCTTCATGATTTGATGCTCTCATGGAATGTATCTCCTTTTCTTGGGGGCCTATGGCATTTTCCTTTGTTGGTACTGTCATTTACCACTACTGCCCTAGGGTCACACATGCTATTCCACGCCAATCGGCTAGCTATATTGCTCTCTTTGGCACTTAACTTTCTAGAGGCAGGCATGGTGATGACTCGAGGCCTACTCTTGGAGGTGGTATGGGTTAAAAACTCAGACGCAGTAAGCCAGTATATTCAGCCAATAAACAACTTCTAGTCAATGCTATAACTTCGAAGAAGAATGGGATTTTTATTAAAAGGTGAGTTAAAAGAACAGTACAAAATATAATGTAAGGTGAATAACAGAAGGTGCTAGCATCTTTTCCTCGGCCCCTGATGTTAATTGCAGTAGGCACCGGGAGGCTTCAAGAGAGAGAGAGAAAGACATTGAGGGAGTTGGAAGGTAGAAAGTGATAGGAGAGAAGGGGAGAGATAGAATTGATGGATTGAAAGAGAGAGGTTCCGCAACAAGACGAAGGGTCCAGGGCTGGTTTGAGTATTTTTGCCAGGGCGGCTTTTGGTTCACCAGCCCGGCTCTGTCTCACACCCTGATTTCAAGTTCTGGCTTTCTAGCAAACAGGACAACTCCCTGAGTTTGAGATCCTGCAACAAGGTTTGTTCGTAAAAGGGTCAACACACCTTCTTCCCAAAAACTAATCACACAAACAACAACGATCCAACCAATATATATATATATATATATATTCAGGGTGCCAAGAAGTCACAGAGTGCAGTTAAATGAGGTCACCAGTCCAAACACAGACCAGTTAAGGACCCTTAAGGACTTTAAGTGTCTATACTTCCTTGTAATGGGGACAGCACCCACTATGAAGTCATCTGGTATACTAAAGTTTCAGCCCATATCTTGGGGATATTTTTCACTAGGGAGGCGCCATATTTCTGGAGGTACCCACTCAACCCAAGAACTCAACCTGTCCAAACTGGAAAGGGGGCAATAGGGTTACGATTCAACTGTGACTTCGAATTATAGAATTTTCCAGAACTGGATAAAATAGATGGGCAATTAAAATTGTTGTGGCATCAACACAGCTGCCCATAACAAAAAAGCACAACCTCAATGACAGATGAAACACCTCTCTGGCTCACTGGGAGTAAAAGAGGGAAACTATTGGCATCATTATGGTCTGATATAGATGGGAGACAGTGCAAGACCACAGATGCAAGCTGGAAATCACTACTGCAGCTCCACAACACCAGGTTATGACCATTAGTTTATTTAGTTGCTCTAATCCGCTGGGATGCAAGTCTTTGTTGATACCTAGGGCACGCTGATGAGGTCGTCTCCAGGCTGAGTAGTCTACTGGACATTGTGTGGGTGTTTCTGGGAGCCAGAGGATGCTTCTCTCTACGCATGATAGTAGGCCCCAATTCTACTTTAGCTCTTTTATTTATCTTATTTTGCCTCTTTGTTATTTTTTCCCCCGAATCACTTGAACGGCCCCTCGGCACATACCTCTGAGAACACTGCTCTGGAGGTCTCCTTAAAGTCCAGGAAAGGTACATGTTCCTGCCTCAAGGAGGACACATTTTCACAGATGTGTGGACATCAAGAAGGTCTGAAGTTCAGCTTTATTTAAAAGGTCAGATGGTCCTGCAATCATTAGGAAATACTGCTCGGACTCAGTCCTTGCCTTGGAGAATTTCTGCAGCAGATGTTTTTACTAAGAACAATCTGACGTGGTCATGAGCATTGTCAGCATCCCGACAAAAGGGGAACAATTCACTGTACAACCAGAAATCTAGTCTGACAATACAAACGATGAAGGTTATCCGACAACTCACCAATTAACTCCAGTTCAGAGCAACGAAGCTTCAAGAAACCAGGTAATTAGTGAATGCTTGATTATACAAATACTCAATACCATAACCTAACATACCCTAACAGGGGACCAGAGGGCCGTGAGGGCCAGTATTGATGCTTAACAGACAGCAGAGGGACCCACCATCTCTGGCACCCACGTTCACGCTCATGTTGGACTATCTTGGGTTCTCCAGCTTCTGCTGCGGTTTCAGGACGTGTCTGCATGTGACTGACCCAGAAGGCTCATTTAATAAAGTATCTTCGGTCCTAAAATAATTGGTGAAAGCATAGTTCACAATAACAAATGTAACTTCAGTGCAGATATAGGTTTCGAAAACAATAACATTTGCCACTGCCACTGCATTTTTTGAGTCAATACCGTGATGCAGAACTAAGATGTACTATAGAATATATGGTATTAGATATTTGTGTAATCCTACACATGAGAAACATGATTGACCACAGTGAGAATTCAATAACATTACAGTTACACAATAATGATCACAGTGATAATGCAGAAGTCAATTTAGATTTCCTCTTTCTCTCCAATGGGCAAGCAGACTCCTATACCTGGCTTTCAGCAATATCATACATATATTACAGCATCGTCCTGGAGAGAGAAAGAAATGTATCTCTGTGTTTTTTGCTGACCTACTTGACATTGAGGCATTAAGTCCCCAGATATTGCTCATCTCCTAATGCAGGCTGACATTTTGAGGAAGGTGCTGAAATGCTGATATTCAGCAAAAAGGAATAAGCTTTACAAGATCACAGTCACTGAAAGAAAACCTCATCAAATGTCTGCCTAAAAGTAAAATATCCCAGTACTTATACTATCCTTTAATATGGCTTTTGATTCATGATCTATGTCTATTCCGGTTCATGAAAATCAAATATTTATGATAGGATTAATATGTATTGTCTAATTCCAACAACTGGTTTTCATTTTTTTCCCTCCAGTACATCCATTCATGGTTTTATATATAGTGTCAAGTTTCTAGTACATTCTAAGCAAGAGTGGCAGAAGGTGGGCATATGGCGTCATTGTTTTGGAAAGGGAAGACACATTCTGCAAAGGAAGATTCAAAGGCTTTGCAGCAGTAGTGGATAGAAATGTGGTCTTTGTTGAAGCGCATGAGAAGAAGCAGTTTTGGAAGGAGATGTACTGTGTTGCCAGTGGCAATTAGTAGCTGTACAAGTTGTTGAGTATGGAGTACGGAGAGGCAGTGAATGTTTAGGTTGATCCAGTGACAATGGAGAGTGAGTCACTGGCTCAGCAGGCATAACGAGTAGGCATCTGTGACGTAAGAGTGGAACGTGCCATGTCTATGGGGTCAATAGCTGCTCATGAAGATGGGTGGATTGTGTTTGTAAAGCGAGTACAGCACTGCTATCCAGTGCTAAAGTGCTTGTGCTCACTCCTTTAAACCTGGTAGAACTGACTTACACCCAATTGGCCAATTTCATTTCTTGTAAGTCCCTAGAAAGTGATACTACATGTGCCCAGGGCCTGTAAATTAAAAGCTACCAGTGAGCCTGCAGCACTGATTGTGCTACCCACTTACGTCCACAGTGGTAGACATAAGATTGGACTGATCATTTTATTTCTGGGCTAAGTGTTCTGGGACAGAATTTGGCCAGGCCCTGCTCCAAACCCAATAGGCCCAACCCTTTGAAGTGAAGTGTGGACAAAGTGCATGGCTGTAACCCAGTGTACATAACCTTGACAATGGGGATCAATCAATCAATCAATGCATTTGTAGAGCACGCTACTTACCCGTGAGGGTCTCAAGGCGCTGGGGCGGGTGCTGCTACTGCTCGAACAGCCAGGTCTTGAGGAGTCTCCTGAAGGTCAGCAGGTCCTGGGTCTGCCGCAGGTGGATGGGGAGGGCGTTCCATGTCTTGGCGGCGAGGTGGGAGAATGATCTGCCGCCGGCGGTTGCTCGTCGGATGCGGGAGATGGTGGCAAAGGCGAGGTCAGCGGAGCGAAGCTGGCGGTTCGGGGTGTAGAAGGTGAGTCGCTCGTTGAGGTATGCTGGTCCGGTCTTGTGGAGTGCTTTGTGAGCGTGGGTGAGGAGCTTGAAGGTGATCCTCTTGTTGACGGGGAGCCAGTGCAGGTCTCTCAGGTGGGGTGTGATGTGGCTGTGGCGGGGGATGTCGAGGATGAGGCGGTCAGAGGCGTTCTGTATGCGTTGTAGTCGTTTCTGGAGTTTGGCCGAGGTTCCCGCGTAGAGGGCGTTGCCATAGTACAGTCTGCTGCTGACGAGGGCCTGGGTGACCGTCCTTCTTGTTCCAGTGGGGATCCATCTGTAGATCTTGCAGAGCATGCGGAAGGTGTTGAAGCAGGAGGAGGAGACGGCGTTGACTTGCTGGGTCATTGACAGCGATGAGTCCAGGATGAAACCCAGGTTGCGTGCGTGGTCGGTGGGCGTCGGTGCAGCTCCCAGCGTGGCCGGCCACCAGGAGTCGTCCCAGGCGGAGGGGGTGGAGCCGAGGATGAGGACCTCCGTCTTGTCCGAGTTCAGTTTCAGGCGGCTGTTCTTCATCCATTCGGCGACGGCCTTCATTCCTTCGTGGAGGTTGGTTTTGGCAGTGGTGGGGGCTTTGGTGAGGGAGAGGATCAGCTGTGTGTCGTCGGCGTATGAGATGATGTTGAGGTTGTGCGATCGGACGATGTTGGCGAGCGGTGCCATGTAGACGTTGAAGAGTGTTGGGCTGAGGGACGATCCTTGGGGTACGCCGCAGGTGATCTTGGTGTCTTTAGATCGGAATGGAGGGAGGCGGACACTCTGGGTTCTGCATGGATGTATGACCCACACCCAGAATCTGTTTGGATAGCCTTTGGTCATGTTCAGCAAAGGTTGGCGGCAGATCTTGACCTCTGGTCAGCCTTGAATCCAGTCCCTGTGCCCAGTCCACCTGTTGACCTAATTCACTGAGCAAGGACATTTACCATTTTCGTTGGTTTCGGGCATAAGCCTGGAGTTTGGACAAAATCTATGCCCAACCCATGTCCCACCAACAAACTGCACTTTGCCCATAGCTATATACAGCAACCTTTACATATGCAGAATATCTTCTGGGCAAACAAACTAGCTCATGGCCAGAGCATGCATCCTTTGCTCAAGTGCAGTGGCCTCTGAGCACAGGATCTGGCCTATGGCTTATCCCGCACCCATGTATGCATGTAAATTAGCACACATGTAATAGGGAAGCACTGTAGGGACATATAGGGTTCAATTTGGTCCTGAAGAAAGCCCGGGACCCCTGTAGTGGCCATTTTGGGGGCTGAAGCATGTCGATTCGATTGACTAAACAGACCTGATTGCTTATAATCGGACAATTAGCACCATAACAGGGATATTATTGTGCATCTGCTTTTTAACTATCCCTCCTCCACCAAGGAATAAAGGTTCTAAAATTTAACTGGTAGGTGGTAGGGATTTTTAGTATTGGACCCCTTTCCCTTTTCTTTTTCTCCTCAATTTCCTGCTAATGCTTGAACCACAGCCCTAGTATGGGCTCGGTTGCCATTAGAGGATTCTTTGGCGAACGTGGGATGGCCGATGATGAAGCCTGACACCTGGATGGTGTGTGAGGACATCCTGTAAATTTTCTCGCACAATTATGTGGGTCCATAAATATCAGTTGAACAGAGTAGCTAGAGTTTTTCCTCTTTGAAGGAACACCTACATCATAAGGTGTGTAAAGGCCCCCGTAAGAGGCTGGGCTGGTAAACATAGGGACCCGTTCGTTTCTGTGGGGGAAGTTATCCCGCACCCAACCTGTGCATACGGCCACATCCCAACCAAATGAAGCTTCATATGATCATCAGGCATTTCCAGCAGGCTCTCAAATGCAACCCAAACCAGCTGCCCACAGTTCGGCCACATGCAGCTGTCATTGCGCGCAGGGCGTGACCTACAGCAAAATTGAAGGGGGGTCAAAAACTTTTCATTTACTAATAATGATGGTGGCCATTTGCTGACTGCGCGTGACATTTGGTGGAACGCATGTTACGCCTTGTTCTAGTATCTCAAGTTTCTTGCAGACCCATCAAATGGCAACAAAGTAATTTTCCAATCCAGTTTTCAAATCAATAGTTGTATGATCCCTTTTAACTGTGCCACGTCTTGGTGGATCTATATTAATTTAAGGATTATATATCTGGGCTTAGTATGGTGCCCGTCTTCCAAACGTTGGACATATACATAAAATAGCAAATTAAAACATGTTTTAAACCCCACCTCCCTGCGCATTTAACTTTGCACTTTTGGTGGATCTGCACAACACAAGACATAGCGCGAGTATTCAAAACATTCTGTCTGCAAAATTTTGTGCAGATTTTTCCCCCAGCACCAAAGCTATGACATCTAAGAAACACCTTTTCAATATGAACAACAACTTACACATGTTTTTCTCGCTACAAAAGACTCTGACAACTGCCCTCTCTACCTCACTAATTGAACACTGCTCATCATGCCCCCTTTCCCTTATACATTTTCTTCCACATAACATATATATGCAGACAAGCATTATGCAATTTGATATTTAATTCTATTGCTGAGTTTGGGAAGGGGCCATGACTCAGTAGAGGCAAAATCACGTGTGTCAGGATGACCATCACTTGCATCAACAATGGTAAAAAAAAAAATTGTGAGGTAAAACGACACTGAAGATGCCTCATAACTATTGGCAAAATTCTTTCTCTATGCAACCTCTGTACAACATGAAATCTGTGAGGCTGTAAGTAGCGAATTTCTCTAGTACATTTCACTTTACTGTGGTAGTGACGTGCAATTTGACCTCTGCTCTTCTTTACTAAATGTGTGAATGTGCCTTTGTTAGTACAGTTGCCATGGGTAGAAGGAACATGGAGGTGGGTAACAATATATATCTATTATTGAGTGCCGAGATGCCCTTCGGGGATAATGTGCACCTCACAAATACACGTAATGTTATGTTAAAAATTAAGATTTTCTGATTTTTTTAGCCGTGGTATAAAAAAAATGCAGATTGTGTCTGGGGGAGTGGAGGTTACCATTTTTGCTATAGTTAGGGGCTCCTGTGTTTTGCATTTTCCATCAAGTAGACCCTAGATGGCAGATCAGACCCCAAGCATATTTAACCTAACTCACCCAAATAAACCCAAAAAGTAGCCTGTGCTCTTTTACATTTAACAGTTCAAAAATTGGGTTCACATCAGATAAGCTCAGACAACACATAGTTAATACTAAAGCATACACGCACTGGAAAAGACAATAGCTCTGCCATTAACTGCCTAGGCATACTGGCTTTGCAAATGCTTGCTTGTTTTGCTAATAACTTGGTACCACTTGACAAATCTCCACAAAATGTTTAAAAAATGGTTTATCTGTTTTGCTTTAGACCTGCCAAGTATCACTCAGATCCATCAAAAGCGGGATAAGGGGGTGCTGAAAAATGCTGAACAAAAGCAAACCAAAGCTGGCATGCTTGGTTGGTGTAAAGTCATACAGCAGCTTTCGAGTTTGTATTGTTACAAAAAAGTGTAAAGTGGGTTTCAAAGGATCAAAAGTTAGAATTATCTGGACTGTTAATACATCGATCCTTCATGGATTCCCAAATGCAAGAGAGGATATGCAAACATATTTATTTATTATGATTAATATGTATATATCTATATTCACTGAAAAAACCAGAGGTTTCAGGGACGTTATAGTTAGGCTGACATTTCACTCGTACAAAACCAGAGAAATTCGGCCGTTATTTTTAGCTGAGCTAACTATAACTTGCGCCCCCGCAATGCCCCTCTGATGACGTCACATATTACATCACTCATGACATGGTCAGTGACATCACTGATGACATCACTGATGACATCTCAAATGACATCACGGATGACATCACTGATGACATCATCCAGTGACTGAATGTTTCTAAAAGGTTTAAGAATGTTAAATATATATACGCCAAGGTGTATTGAAGAATGAGTGGGTGTATGAATGTCTGAATGGATGATTCAGTAGGTGCGTGACTGACTGTATAAGTGAGTGATTGAACGTGTCTTAGTGAATGCAAGGGTGAATGACTAATCTGTGTGAATGTCTGTATCAGTCTGTCAGTTGGTTTGTAAGTGGCTGCATGGGTTGGTGAGTAGCTACATGAGTGTCTATATGGGTTAATGATTGGTTGCCTGAGTACCTGTATGGGTGCCTGACTGTCTGTGGGGGTGGGTGGTGGGGGTGTGACTCCCTGCATGGATGTGTGAGTGGGTGATTCACTGGGTGTATGGGTTCATGAGTGCATCTGCAAGGGGCTGTATGGGTGAGTGAGTGTGCATATGGCTGTGTTGGGTGTGAAAGGCAGTATATATGAGTGTTGGAGTATATAAGTGACTATATGTGAGAGTGAGTGATTGTGAGAGTGGCTGTATGGATGAGTGTGTGCCTGTGTCAGTGATTGTAGAAGAGAGTAAGTATGTGTTACAATTTGTATGAAGAAAGTGAAGTGGTGTGCGTGTGTATAACTGTATAAGTGAGTAAATGGCAGTGTGATTGATACTTTGTGTGACTGACTAGGTGTCTGAATAACTCTATGGGTGAGTGGCAGTGTGTGAGTGTCTGTATGGGTGCATGAGTGCATATATCAGTGGCTGTATTGATGAGTCACTGTGTGTATGAGTGACTGTATGGGTTAGTGAGTGGATGTGTGTGTAGACCTATGAATCAGTGATCGGGTATATACTAACTGGTATTGGTGTGTCTATGGTTTCGTGTATGATAGTCTATATTTTAGAGTGGGTGCATGAAAGGTTATATTAGGGTGTGAGGGGGTGCATCAGATATTGAATGGATGATGTCATGAGTGATGTCATCAGTGATGTCATTTGAGATGTCATCAGTGATGTCATCAGTGATGTCACTGACCATGTCATGAGTGATGTCATATGTGACGTCATCAACAGTGCATTGCGGGGGCGCGAGTTATAGTTAGGTATGCTACTATAACGGCCGAATTTCTCTGGTTTTGTACGAGTGAAATGTCCAACTAACTATAACGTCCCTGAAACCTGTGGTTTTTTTCAGTGAATTGCTAAGGTTTTTTAAATGCCAATTCCTAACTATAACGTCCCTGAAACCTGTGGTTTTTTCAGTGAATTTCTAAGGTTTTTTAAATGCTAATACTAACTATAATGTCCCTGAAACCTGTGTTTTTTTCAGTGATATTCTAAGGTTTTTTAAATGCTTATTTCTAACTATGCCTACAATGGTAGGACATGTGCAGAAAGAGGAAGAAAGGCGCATAAAGAAGCAAGAGAAGTGCAGAAAGATGCAAGAGAGGTGCAGAAAGATCAAGAAAGGTAGAGAAAGAAGCTAGAAAAATGCAGAAAGAGGCAACAGAAGTCCAGAAAGAGGAAGAAAGGTAGAGAAAGAAGCAAGAGGAGTGCAGAAAGAATCAACAGAGGTGCAAAAAGAGGCCTACTTCGACTGTACCTTTCCACAGACTCATACAAAGTAGCTTAATCACTAATTCTTCTCCCTAGATGTCTTAAACCTCACTTTTCGCTTGAAGGTTCACTATTCATCGACTGCTCAGAATTTTAGGCCTACCAAATGTAAAACAGCAATCCTAACCATATCACTGTTGTAAGTCTGACCAAGTTTGTGAAGATATGCATGCGTGTGTCTCTGCTTTTACCTAGTGACATGTTACATAAAAATAAACATACAAATACTTGAAAACCTGTGTTTCAAACAGCATACTCTGTAAATTTGTGTACAAAAGGGTGTATGTATTTCTTTCTGCTCATAATACAGGGCATATGGGTATTAAATAGTATATTTGAGGGGCTCTATAACACATATACATAACACATGTCTGCCTGTGCAACTGAATGAGAGAGCACAACTGAGAAAATCTGACCACCTATAGGAGAAGCTACCCGCTTTTTAAGCTACCATCTTCAGATGCATAACACATGTGAGAATACATGTACAAGTAGACATATACGTCTGTCAAGAGAGCACGCAGACCTTTAAACTTGACATACTGCACTTCCCATTTGAATACAGAAAGAGGCGAGAGAAGTACAGAAAGAAGCAAGAGAAGTATAGAAAGAGGCAAGAGAAGTGCGAAAGAGGCATTAGAGATGCAGAACGAACCAACAGAGGTGCAGAAAGAGGCAACAGGGTTGCAGAAAGAGGCAAGAGAAGTGTAGAAAGAAACAACAGAGGTGCAGAAAGACGCAAGAGAGGTACAGAAAGAGGGAAGACAAGTGCAGAAAGAGGCAACAGGGGTGCAGAAAGAAGCAAGAGAAGTGCAGAAAGGAGCAACAGGGGTGCACAAAGAGGCAAGAGAAGAGCAGAAAGAGGCAAGAGAGGTGCAGAAAGAGGCAGGGGAGATGAAGAAAGAGGCAAGTGTGGTGAAGAATGAGGCAAGAGGGGTGCAGAAAGAAACAAGAAAGATGCAGAAAGAAGCAGGAGAAGTGCAGAAAGAAGGAACAGGGGTACAGAAAGAGCCTGCCTCTTTCTGTACCCCTGTTCCTAGGGGTGCAGAAAGAGGCAAGAGAAGTGCAGAAAGAAGCAACAGAGGTGCAGAAGGAGGCAAGAGAACTGCAGAAAGAGGCAAGAGAGTTGCAGAAACAGGCAAAAGAGGTGCAGAAAGAGGGAACAGGGGTACAGACAGAGGCAAGAGAGGTACAGAAAAAGGGAAGAGGGGTGTAGAAAGAGGCAAGAGGGGTGCAGAAATTTGCAAGAGAGGTGCAGAAAGAAGAAAGAGCAGGGCAAAAAGAACCAACAGAGATGCAGAAAGAGGCAAGAGGGGTGCAGAAAGAGGCAAGAGAAGTGCAGAAAGAAGCAAAGGAGGTGCAGAAAGAGGCAAGAGAACTGCCGGAAAAGGCAAGAGACGTGCAGAAAGAGGCAAGAGAGGTGCACAAAGAGGGAAGAAGGGTGCAGAAAGAGGCAAAAGGGGTGCAGAAAGAAGCAAGAGAGGTGCAGAAAGAAGAAACAGGTGCAGAAAGAGGCAAAATGGATGCAGAAAGAGGCAAGAGAAGTATAGAAAGAAGCAACAGAGGTGCAGAAAGAGGGAAGAGAGGTGCAGAAACAGGCAGCAGAGGTGCAGAAAGGGAACAGGAGTGCAAAAAGAGGCAAGAGGGATGCAGAAATTCGCAAGAGAGGTGCAGAAAGAAGCAAGAGCAGGGCAGAAAGAACCAACAGAGGTTCAGAAAGAGGCAAGAGGGCTGCTGAAAGAGGCAAGAGAATTCTAGAAAGAAGCGAAAGAGGTGCAGAAAGAGGCAAGAGAACTGCCGAAAAAGGCAAGAGAGGTGCACAAAGAGGGATGAATGGTGCAGAAAGAGGCAACACGGGTACATAAAGAAGCAAGAGAGGTGCAGAAAGAAGAAAGAGAAGTGCAGAAAGAAGAAACAGAGCTGCAGAGAGAGGGAAGAGGGGTACAGAAAGAGCCAAGAGAAGTGCAGAAAGAAGCAAGATAGGTGCAGAAAGAGGCAAGAGAGGTGCAGAAACAGGCAGTAGAGGTGCAGAAAGAGGGAACAGGGGAGCAGAAAGAGGCAATAGAGGTGCAGAAAGAGGCAAGAGGGGTGCAGAAAGATGTAAGAGGGGTGCAGAAAGAAGCGAATGAGGTGCAGAAAGAGGCAAGAGAGGTGCAGAAAGAGGCAAGAGAGGTGCAGAAACAGGCAAGAGAAGTGCAGAAAGAGGCAAGAGAATTGCTGAAAGAAGCAACAGAGGTGAAGAAAGAAGCAAGAGAAGTGCAGAAAGAGGCAAGTGAGGTGCAGAAAGAGGCAAGAGAGGTGCAGAAACAGGCAAGAGAAGTGCAGAAAGAGGCAAGAGAATTGCTGAAAGAAGCAACAGAGGTGAAGAAAGAAGCAAGAGAAGTGCAGAAAGAGGCAAGTGAGGTGCAGAAAGAGGCAACAGAGGTGAAGAAAGAAGCAAGAGAAGTGCAGAAAGAGGCAAGTGAGGTGCAGAAAGAGGCAAGAGAGGTGCAGAAAGAAGAAAGAGAAGTGCAGCAAGAAGTAACAAAGGTGCAGAAAAAGGGAAGAGGGTTGCAGAAAGAAGCAAAAGAGGTGCAGAAAGAAGCAACAGAGGTGCAGAAAGAGGCAAGAGAGGTGCAGAAACAGGCAGCAGAGGTGCAGAAAGAGGGAACAGGGGTGCAGAAAGAGGCAAGAGAGGTGCAGAAAGAGGGAAGAGTGGTGCAAAAATATGCAAGAGGGGTGCAGAAAGACGCAAGAGAGGTACAGAAAGATGCAAGAGAGGTGCAGAAACAAGCAAGAGAGGTGCACAAAGAGACAAGTGAGGTACAGAAAGAGGCAACAGAGGTGCAGAAAGAAGCAAAAGAAATGCAGAAAGAGGCAAGAGAAGTGCAGAAAGAAGCAGCAGAGGTGAAGAAAGAGGCAACAGAAGTGCAGAAAGAGGCAAGACAGGTACAGAAAGAGACAAAAGAGGTGCACAAAAAGACAAGAGAGGTGCACAAAGAGGGAAGACAAGTGCAGAAAGGGGCAACAGGGGTGCAGACAGAAGCAAGAGAGGTGCAGAAAGAAGCAAGAGAAATGCAAAAAGAAGCAACAGAGGTGCAGAAAGAGGCAAGAGGGTTGCGGAAACAGGCAAGAGAAGTGCAGAAAGATGCAAGAGAGGTTCAGAAACAAGCAAGAGAGGTGCACAAAGAGACAAGAGAGGTGCAGAAAACGGGAAGCGGGAAGACGAGTGCAGAAAGAGCCAACAGGGGTGCAGAAAGAAGCAAGAGAGGTGCAGAAAGAAGCAAGAGAAGTGCAGAAAGAAGCAACAGAGGTGCAGAAAGAGGCAAGATGGTGCAGAAAGAGGCAAGAGAAGTGCAGAAAGAAAAAAGAAAAGAGCAGAAAAAGTAACAGAGTTGCAGAAAGAGGCAAGAGGGGTGCACAAAGAGGGAAGAGGGGTGCAGAAAGAAGCACGAGGGGTGCAGAAAGAAGCAAGAGAGGTGCAGAAAGAAGCAAGAGAAGTGCAGAAAGAAGCAACAGAGATGCAGAAAGGGGGAAGTGGGATGGAGAAAGAGGCAAGAGAAGTGCAGAAAGAAGCAATAGAGGTGCAGAAAGAGGCAAGGTAAGTGCAGAAAGAGGAAGAAAGGTGCAGAAAGAAGCATGAGAAATGCAGAAAAAGCCAAGAGAGGCGCAGAAAGAAGCAAGAGTGGTTTGCACACCATTAGTACCAATTTAACACCCACATTTAGCAATAAGTAACAGGTGACCATTCTATGTTTGCAAAGGGCTTTCCACCACGCTGTAACACTTGTTGCTGTATTTTTGGTAATGTTTGAGCCGTTTGAGCTAGAAACAAGCTTTTTTTGTTCAAATCTGCAGATTATGCAGCAGATGATGGATTGTGTGGCAAATGTGGAAAATTTATAGTTGTGCAAAAGTTGGTGCAGCCAAACAGTCGCATAATTCCAATGGCCCTGCTCATACCTCTGACTAGGTCCAGAAGTGCTCCTCAGTGGTTCCTTCTTTTTTTTGTCTCATTAAGTTTATAGTTTAGCTTCTATAGAAACGAGGAAGACTAAACCGGAGGTTACCACTGCACAACACAGACTACGATACCACATAATTAGTCTCCATAACACATAATCCCACTCTACATAATTCCTATACACTAAATACCACATACTTCCAATCCACATAATTTCACTGCACAATATACCACATAATTTCACTACACACAACATACATCCACTTCACTCCAAAAAACATTAGTAAAAAACTATTACATTTACAACGCCAATAGCTCTAACTCTCATAAATCCGAGACCAATTGCAACTAGTAGTCGCATTTGCAGAGTGGGGGAAAAAGGGGTCTGGGCCTCCGACCAGCGCTCAGGAATTCCACTGTGTAGGACTTACAGGAGGTACCAGGAGGGCTTCTTGGCCCCCAAAGTCCCTCAGGAGTAAAGTGGACTTCATCCCACAACCAGTGGTATGCCAGGAGGCGTGTTTGCAGAGTGGTGGAGAAAGGGAGGCGTGGCCTCCGAAGATGTCTTAGCAATCCCACTGTGTGGGACTTACTGGAGGTAACAGGAGGGGTAGGACATCCTTGGGGGCCAACTACCCCTCCTATTACCTCCAGTAAGTCCCACATAGCAGGATTGCTAAATTCTCATAGCAGGCCATGCCCCCTTTGCCCACCACTCTGCAAACGCACCTTCTGGCGTGCTCTTGGATGAGGAGTGAAGTCCCCTTTGCTGTTGGGGGTCCATAGGGGCCAACGAGCCTACCTATTACCTCCAGTAAGCCCCACACAGTAAGATTGCTGAGAGGTGGACATAGGCCACACCCCCTTTCTCCACCATTCTGCAAACGTGCTTCCTGGCACACTCTTGGTTGGGGGATGAAGTCCCCTTGCCTCCGGAGGGTCCCTAGGGGCCAACTAGCCCTCCTGATGAGTGGTCAGAGGCCACACCCCCTTTTTACACCACTCTTCAAACAAGCCTCCTGGCGCACTGCGGCTTGGGGGATGAAGTCCACTTTAGTCCTGAGGTCCTCAGGACACAAGGGGGCCTCAGCGCCCCACCAGTAGTGCGCCAAGAGGCGCGTTTGCAGAGTGGTGTAAAAAGGGGGCTGGCCTCCTACCACCTCTCAGCAATCCCACTGTGTGGGGCTTACTGGAGGTACCTGGTGGCCTAGCTGGCCCCTAAGAACCCTCACCAGCTGGATTCACGGACCCTACGGGACCGCCTGAGCAGGCCTAGGGGGTCAGGGTGCTTCTACCCTGCCCACTTTTCTTCATTTTTAACCTTTTTTCTTGTGACTCGGTTCAACCGAGTCACAAGATGGTTGCCAACACTTTTTGGTTTGAAGTGTTGGCAGCCAATCAGAATCAAGCTCGTGCTCGGGAGGGTTTGCGGATCCACCACGGTCACCAGATATCAATATTTATTTATTTTTGAATTTCTCAGGAACTACTGAACGGATTTACACCATTTAAAGCACAGAGTGCACTCTGGACAAAGAGCTACCTCTCTGCCAAATTTGGTGTAATTCCGTGCAGCAGTTCGGGCTGTAGCTGCGACAAAAGTTTTCTATGGAAATTACCATGGAGAAAATGCGTTTTGGGACCCCCCTTTTTTCTCGGCCCCCGCTTGACGAATCACCCTGAAACTTTCAAGATAGTAGGTGAACAGAGCGCCCCATTAGTTTTGAAAATTTCGCGAAGATTCGTCAAAGGCGCCAAAGATATTGGCAAAAGAAAAAACGCTTTTCCTATGGAAACTAGGTCCTAACTATAACTACCTACTGACGACCGCCTATAGGTAATATCAAGCAGTGGCGTAGCTGGCCCATGTGCTGCCCGTGGCGTTCCCTGCATTTGCAGCCCCTTGCTACGTCACTGATATCAAGTAATGTCATTGAATGGGGGAGTTTTTTCTCCGATACCGGATTGACTGTGGATTCACAAATTTATTTTATTTGTTTCACTGGCTATCATCGAAAACTTTCTGTTGTGGCTACCATTACCACTTGGAAAAAGTGTGGAGAAATAAGCTATATAGTGGTAGGAGCATAACCTAATCTCCAGGTCTATGACAGCAGACCCCCAAAAGGGATCCACCAATATCATAAGAAAAATAAAAAGTGTATTTTACCATGGGATTTATGGATTGTGGACCAGATCTGCTAATCTGGGAAAAAAATAAAAATCAATTTGGCACACCTAAGAGGTACAAGGTTTACAGCCATGTGCAGCTGTGGTCTGCCTTGAATGTTGTCAGAGTGCAAAGTCTGACTGTACGCTAGGCCCTGCGCTACCCCCTGCTGTGCACAGCCAAAGGTCATGCACAGCTGAGGTTGGCCAATGGGAAACGGTTGGGAATAGTGCGTGATGTAGTCCAGGCTCTGCGTTCAGCTCTTGCTATGCATGGCCAAAGTCTGTATGCAGCAGGATTAGGCCACCCATAGAGGTGTGGGCACAGGGCTTTGCTATTGGCCAACCATGCGATCAATCCATGCTGCACATGAGCAGAGGCTGTGTGCAGGAGAGTATGGCCAACACTGAAGTGGATTGGGTGGAAGTCAACACCCATTCTGAGGATCGACTGAAGGCCCTTTGTAGATGGGTAGGCTTCTCACACAGAGATTGGTAGCTGGCTTGTGGCCAACACCTGCTGTGCATGACCAAATGCCATGTGCTGCTGAGGCTGGCCTCCAATTGGGGTTTGGGCCCTGACCAAACCAAGCTGCACATGACGAAATGTTTTGCAGAGTAGGCGTTTGCCATCCATGAGGATGTGATCACAGTTCCAAACAGAGGCCAAGGCTTGTGGTAATACATGCTTCCCACTTAACTTAAAAAAGACACTGTTAAAGAACAGTTATGTGTATGAATTAAAACAGTAAAACTACAGAAATTCACCAGTTACGGTTAGCTCTAAAAATCATTGCTCACTCAACAGGATTGCAACTTAGAACTAGAACCCTAAATGCAATGCTTATGACCTGAGAAAATGTCCAGCAATTAGTAGAAACTCCTAAAAGCACATCATCAGCAAATAAAGCACATACTCAAACCAATCAAAATACTATCATCTAAGTAATCGCTTTAATAGTTTTAATTGTAATGTGAAACATAATCTTACCAGTAAGATTCTTTATGTCTTTTGTAATTGCATGTGTCACATCAAAAATGAGGTCATGAGCATAGCTCTGGTGTATTGTGGTTTGCAAGGCTGCTGTGTGAGTTATGGTGTGCAGAGCTAACCATAACTGGTGAATTTCAGCGTTTTTTTAATTCTTATTCATAAACCTACTTTAACTGTGTTTAAGTGTGTGTGTTTATACATATACATATGCATAGGCTGACGTGCAGAGTGTAATATGCCATTGAGGACCATTATTATGTGTGGTTAGGGGGCAACATTCATGAGAGGTGAAGTCTCAAGTATGTCATGAAACCCCTCCCTCAATAATGGTAATGGATAGCTTGTTAATCAATACAGATTTGCATACATCAATTAGCTATGCTGTTTTGTGATGTGTGGTAATTATAACAAAAATAATGAAATCAGGATACAATGGTTTAAATCAACTCCGACTTAAAATTACTCTCAATAGACCTCAAGAGTATTAGCATAGAGCTATTTTAGTTTGTAAAGTCACTGCAACAGGCATTGTGTGAGATGGTAATGTTTGTTTTCACACTTTAGTTATACTGCACTGCATCTTAACTAATATCACTTCAACTAAAAAATTAACTAAATTAAATAAAAACTGAATTGACTAAAACTAAACAAAAATAAGGACAGAACAATGGGTGCACACAGGCAGGAAATGGAAAGGGAAGCAGAAGGAAAAAGAGGAAGGAACCACACCAGACTGCTCAATAAAGTGCACAGAGGAAGGGACGGGTTGAAGGTCCACCCTCAAGAAATAGATGGTTTGGTGGTAGTGGATCAGAGATCAGGCAGGGAGGAAACAATGAAAAGGAAAATAATAATAATAAAAATGTTTTAAAAAGACAAAAACAGGTGAATGAGAAGCAGGGTATGTGGGCACTGGGACAAGGGGGTGGGGGCTCATAAGGAGGAAGAGGGAAAGATTCACACACCTCCTGGCAAAGAAAAAGGTTGTGTAGAGATGGGGCTAGGCAGCAGAATACAGAACATCAGGAGCGAACAGTAGGATTGATGTTGTTTTGCACACCTTATTTCGACTTTGTATCACAAAAGGACCACTTTGGAAATGTACATTTGGAATTTGAAGAGTTGAAGAAGGGGGCTGCTAGAATTTTATTTGCACATATTACAAATGCTGACATTCTGACTGTATTCTGCACTTGAAAATTGGGAATTAGAAGTGAATCTGTGGGCATGTTGGGACCAAACATAATTGATGACACACAAATGTATATGTTATTTGGTTGTTTCTTTACCTTGTTTAGGTAGTCTTCCACCAAAAAAGGAGACAAACGTTGTCCTTTGATGTTGGTAGAAATACAATCAATGTGCAATGGTAGTATTGGAGAAGGGATTTTTCTAAGGGTTAAATATTTTCCCCATTGAGAAATTACAAAATAAAAGTCAAATAGAGCAATAATAATAATAATAATGCTTTATTGTTTATGGTTATTTAAAACCCTTACAATATAAAGGAACAAGTTCAATTGGTAAAACAAGATCGGATTCATACGAGTTAAGCAGAAGTCAAGTTCATACATATTAAAACAATATAATCGGCTATTTAAAAAAGCATGCTGAGGTTACCACATTGGTCAGCTACACAAGGATAGCGGCTAGTTATTCCTCATTTGAAGCAGCACAAGAATTAACTAAAGTGCAAGTGCAATGAGACAGCCACTTTTACAAAACAGTATGTGACTGATCAGATTCAACAATTAGTTTAGCTAGCTGAGGACATCTGCTCAATGTTCTTCATTAGAAGCAACACAAGAACGAGCATTTCCAATGCAATAGGTCTCGCTTTACTGATAGTTGGTGGTATTGGCGTTGCAAATAATAATGCAACGCCAATAGCTCATACTTTCAGTAATGCAAGACCTAGTGCATTGCAAATGCTTGCGTAGTGAGCCAGGAACCAGCATTGTATGTCTCAGTGCAGTACCACAAGCTGCTCCTAGAGGTCCCTAGTGAGCAAGGCACCAGCACTGCATGCAGGGCCGGACTGGCTACCGGGCGTTTTGGCATGCTGCCGAGCTGGGGGCTGATGTCACTGCGGTGGGGGCTAATTTCGTTGATGGAGACCTGCGTGTGCTACGAAATAAACAAAGCAAAACGAATTTCGTTCAGCACACGCAGGTCCCCATCAACGAAATCAGCCCCCAGCTCGGCAGCATGCCAAAATGCCCGGTAGCCAGTCCGGCCCTGACTGCATGTCTAGCTGCAGTACCGCGAGCTGCTTCTAGAGGTCCCTAGTGAGTAAGGCACTAGCACTGCATGTCTCGGTGCAGTACTGCAAGCTGCTCCTAGAGGTCTCTAGTGAGCTAGGCACCAGCACTGCATGTCTCGGTGCAATACCGCAAGCTGCTCCTAGAGGTCCCTAGTGAGCAAGGCACCAGCACTGCATGTCTAGGTGCAGTACCGCAAGCTGCTCCTAGAGGTCCCTAGTGAGCAAGACACCAGCACTGCATGTCTACAAAACTGGAGTTATTGGCAATGTTTTTTTACCGAGCCATGTTGCAGGGTACAGTACCATATGTGGCCAAAAGGGGACCACTTTTGGTCACATATGGTACTGCACCCTGCAGAAGATATGGTAAATCCACCCTACCCATAATGCATTGCATGCAAGACAGTACTACGAGTACATTCAAATAGCTATGTCCATATATACAATTAGTAGCTTTGAAATGTGACAAAAGAATTATTATATTAATTTTGGATTAGGTTGTACTCTGTGTGGAGCTGATGAAGGGAAATTTATAGACAGTCTCATATAAATGTGAGATGTTCTAGTGAGTGAAGTAACCACTGCCAGCCTAGCTTAGGACCAAGTGTGTGTCCTGCCTGAAGCCATTTAAGAAAATAGTGCCTTGAGGCTGTAATTAAAACCTAGGGAGTAACAACACATGTAACAGGGGGTGTCCTCATGGGAGGTTACAAGAAGAGACAAGCCAGTACTAAGGAGGGACTACTAAGCCTAGTGACCACTGAAAAGCCACCATTTACAAAAGACAGGGACAGGAGCCAAATAAAATGATGGCCGGAAAGTGGGCAGAGCTTTATGCCCATATCCTGAATACAGCATGTCTCGAAGAGACAGCTCAAGCGCTGCCTAGGCTAGACCTAATTAAGTGCAATTCCTATGCCTGGGATGTGTCCCATCTGGTTAACTTGAGTCAGAACAGCAGTGTGGTGTTCCTCATTACCAACAGAGCAACGGTCTGATAAAGTGCGGATGCAATATAAGAATAGCCATTAATTGCAGCAAAGTGGTCCTCAGGGCTGGCACCTTCAATTTTAGGGCGTTCAAGGACGGCTTTGGTTTAAGTGCAGTAAAATGTGGCTGATCGTTTGCAACAGGTAGATAAGGGGGTATACAAGGACCAGATTTTTAGGCCCCTCAATGACTAAACATGTTGGATGCGATGGTGACAAACATGAGCAGCAAAATGTTCAGGGCTGTGTTGTCGGAATTTAAGGAAGCGATAATTGCCTGTCGACAGGTGCGAACTCCCAGTTTGTTCCATTCTCTCCATAGTCTCTGCGTTCATTCAGCAGAGCTGGGTAGAAGCATACAACGTGTTCGAATGATTCTTCGCAGCCACCTCATCCCCTGCAGGTTGTGTTCTTGATTGGACGATGCCAGCTGGCTAGATGTTTCAGAAAAGGCCCCTCCCCTAGCCTAAGGGGCCATGAATCTTATCTTCCAATGGACGACATACGTGCAGGGAAGATATGATGCTGGGGTGGCAGGCTGATACCTACTGATGACTACCCAGGCATACTTGCACTTGGCTAATTGTGCTCTAACCGAATGGAAGGACCAGAGGCGAACGCACCTTCTTATACTCATTTTGAAGTGTTGTTGGATTGGGTTACTGGCCCAGAGGTCTTTCGCATCCAGGAGCTGCTGGCAGTCTATAGTCAAAGAGAGTAGTTGTACATCAAATTTGCCTATGCAGAATTTTCCTCCTACGGCAATTTTGCATATGGAAATGAATGCATTTTAGGACTATTGAAAAGCGCCGGCTTGTATAGATTTCATAAACCGCATTCTTTGTTAACTCTTCGAAAGTCAAGAATTTGCTTCAGGCATAGTGGTTAAACAGGAACAAATGTCCGAATGTCAAGTTCAGGGCTTTCTACCTTGGGCAAGGTAGCATTGCTGATAAATTGGTAACACATTTCTCCATCCGAAGAGAGTATTATTAATTAGTGTGAACATTATAATCTTACTCCAACATTTTCCCAAATGTGTGTACATATGCTCTGCCAAAAGTGGCTGACAAAGCGTAATACGTATCACTCACCGAATGTTTATCGAGTATAAAAATAAAAATGTTAAATACTATGCCTGCTGCACAGTATTTAGGAGTGCAATGTTACAGTGTGGATAAATGTAAGTTAGTAATAACGCGTCGGAAATGTGTGAAGAAGAAGAATTTTTTTTTTAGCTTTCCGACCTATAGCAGCCTGTACCAAGAACTCTGCTTCTCAGCACTGTTGGCATGTTTCAGAGGGACACAGGCATTTGAAGAGAAAGAAGGGAATCCTTGTCATCTGGCAGGCTGAAATGCGCAGTGTTAACTCTTACTTTTTAGGATGATAATGATTCTACATGACAGTGAGGTGAAAGAGGGCCTATCACAGTTGTCACATTGCAAAGGCGTTTATCCAGTAGAGCAGCTCCCTTGTAATGCTTTCAGCCCTTTACTATGAGAGGTGCAGGAACAGCTCACACCCAGTCGCGGTCCGTGTAGGAGTGCCGGCCGGGCGGTGACGTGGGGCGGGGGAGGGGCAGGGTGGGGGTAGCAAAGTACGGATTACGGACCAATACAGGTAAGTAAACATTTAAATCAATAAAGCGAATTTCATTGTGAGCGCTGCATGGCCAAATGCGATGCAGTGCGCGCAACGAAATTCGTTTCATTGATTTAAATGTTTACTTACCTGTATTGGTCCGTAATCCGTACTTTGCTTCCCCCCACCCTGCCCCTCCCCCGCCCCACGTCACCGCCCGGCCGGCACTCCTACACGGACCGCGACTGCTATCGATGCCTTGGGCTCGGGTGGTTTCGAGGTGAGGGATTGCCCGTGCTTCCAGAGTTTTCACTTGGGAATGGGAACAGGAATGGGAAACAGGAGAAATCCGATTTTGGGCATTGATTTCAACGGGTTTTTAACCCATTTTGGGCCCCTTTACATGCCACATTTTTCCAGGTTTTCCCTGGCAAATTGGGTATGCAGAAAGGAACTCTGATTGTGATGATCCCACCCAACTCGGAAACTCGATTTGGCCGTAAACACATTGAGCTTGATTTACAAACTGCATTTTGTAGTAGGCTCGGTAGTACTACTCACGTATTACAAATGCAATTCCAAACCTATATGTGGAGACCTCCGCCACTCCTATCTTTTCTATGTGGAGATCTTTGGCGCCTTTGCGAAGTTCTCTGCCCTCCTAAGCCTAGATTTTTTATAGTAAAAGTGGGAGGGGGAGTGGCTGTAAAATGGAGAATGCTTACTCCCGAATGGGTCGGGTTTAGGGAGGGGTGAAGAGAGGTTTAGGAAAGGACATGCAAATACAAACACACACACACCAAAAGAAAGGCCATTGCTATTCACAAGATTACTACACTTCCAAAGTTACTACAGCCAAAAATGTCCCAAACCGGTAGTAAGTGTATTCCATCTCAGCCTTGGAGTAAGTCAAGCACTACAGATGGCCACTCACACATACTGCAACACACTCCCTTAGAATATAATAAAAGTAGGGACGTAAAATGGCACCCCATATGAGCTAATGTTAAATAAATAAAAATATTTTGACTTTTAAAATATGTGATTATATATGTTTATACAAACATATATTGTTTAATGTTCACAAATAATTATTAAATAACTATTTATTTATTTTAAAATGTAATAATAAATTTAATTTAAACTAAATTTTACCTCACCAGGTTAAGGATGGGCACCTTACATTATCTAATTGCATTTCCAAGTAGAGAAATGGCAACGAATATTGCCACCCTGCCCGTGTGATGGTAAAACCTTACAGTCCACCTTGCATTTTATCCTTTTTTGTCCTTTTTATATGGGTATCCGGAAAACCTTTTTAAAACCTCTCTTTTTAAAAAATATGCTTTTTAACTATAAGGATGCGTTTAACTTTATATGTAGTCTGGATACTATGAAAATCATCGGCTCAGTTATTCGCTTCATACAACAATCGATTAGAAAATAAAAGACTACGCCTTTTTCGAAGCATTGCTGTATGAAAAAGAAGACGCATAACATTATTTCTTTTAAATTGTACCTTCCTGCACTTTCTGCACTTGCACTTTATTGTATGAATTGTGGTAGCCTGTATTTTTTAAAAAAACTTTGGAAAATAATGTACTTACTACTTTATTATGTTATCCTCCCCATGAAGCCCAAATTTGTAAATATCATTTTTAGTATTAAGTATTGCTTATGACAAATTGTAAGAAAGTACTTTTTAGATACATGTGTATTAGTGTGCTTTTATGGTGTTTGTTTCATTGTCACCGAATAAAGCTGTTTTGATTTGATTTGTATTCCATCTCAGCCTTGGAGTAAGTCAAGCACTACAGATGGCCACTCACACATACTGCAGCACAGTCCCTTAGAATATAATAAAAGTAGGGACGTAAAATGGCACCCCATATGAGCTAATGTTAAATAAATAAAAATATTTTGACTTTTAAAATATGTGATTGTATATGTTTATACAAACATATATTGTTTAATGTTCACAAATAATTATTAAATAACTATTTAATTTAAAATGTAATAATAAATTTAATTTAAACTAAATTAAACTTTTCTTAAAAAATTTAAAATACATTTAAATTAATTCACCATAATATTTTACAAAAATGTAATACATATTAAATAATACATTAAAAACATCAATGTAGGTGGGAATGCTCATTAAAATGATTTTTTTCGGAAATGTTAATTGCAAATTAAATAAATACAACGAATATAAATGTATCATTGAATGCATTTAATATTATGATTTTATTTTAATTTTAATTTTAAGAGTTTTATATAGCGCTGGCTAGACCCGGAGGTATCAGTGCGCTTTACATTAGGTTATACAATGTTACAGACAATGATAACAGATGACACTTTACATCAAAAATAAGCAACAGATTGAGAGAGGAAGGAAAGGTGAGACAGATAGAGCGGAGGGGGAAGGGGGAAATGTGATTTAATGTGCTGTAACTGTATGTAGGTTAGTAATTATCATTTTTGATTATTTTACATTTAGATTTTATCTTGCAATATTTTTGTATTTTATGTTAAAGAGTAATAAACTTTAATATTATCTATACTTTCCCATTGTGGTTATAGATGCCTCGGTGGTGGCGGAGATCACCACCTACATGTGAAAAGTTACTGGTAGTAACTTTACCCTGCTAAATCCTGTTGTAGGAGGCTTCACCAACATTTAAGTGAACACTTAAGTGTAAATCTACGCTCTGAAATGTTGTATGCTGAATAAAAAGTCGAGATTTACACCTATTTGTAGTAGTAAAACTACACGTGCAGTAAATGTACAAATGTGTATATATACCTTTGTAAATCGGGTCCATTGACTTATGTGAGCTCCTCAAGTTGTGCTCTGCTTGACAGAGGTGACCTCTTCCATAGAGGGATCCAGGGTTGAAGTATTCCAGGCCATTGATGATCATATATCTGATTGGCTCCCAGCGCAGCTAAGCTATGATCTCACCCTAGACTACAATCATTATTTTTCACCTCCTCCATCGAGGAAAGAGCGTCAGACCTGCGCTGCAACATTCCGGCTTCAGGTCCCTGAGGGTACTGGCCACGCTCTCCGAAGTCCCTGAATAATTAATATTTTTTATCATTGCAGGCTTAAGAGGCATTTTGCTGCTTCAATAATTAAATGTCAACATTTCACATTCTTGTTGAGGGCCCTACAGACCCACATCTGCTTGCTAATTTAAATATAATGATTTTTTAAATGTCATTCACAAATAGGAAACTATGCAGAACTCAGCATCAATGATTATCGGGGCCTTTAAAATCATAACAGCCCAGTGTAAAAAAAGCCAGTGCATAACTCTTCCAACATGAACGACTACCAAGACACACACTATTTCAAAGCTACATAGTGCTTGCAAGGAAATGAGGGGAAAAACACAGAGTACTATTTTTTTATTTTTTCTATTTGTTCACAAGCATCTAAGTACCCAAAAATATATCGACATTTGCAACCCAAACAATATCATTATCAGATATTGATGTAAAAGGCTAGATGAAAACGATCAGGCAAAAACAGTTTTTGATGAGTCACCTCATTTTCTCTACTTGAAATTACTGTAGTTGGTCACTAGTGCATACCACTTCTGAATACATCAGTTCCTCTGTGTTCATTTCCTCTTACATATGTCTGTTAAACTGAAAATTACAACACAAGTCTTTTACTGCAATGCCTGAAAATAGTCAAATGGAACCGGTGCATGCAGCCATAGCCAACCAACCAACTAATGACATAACAAAAGGCCCAATTTAGAGATGGTGAAGTACATGTAGTGCTGAATGCATGCTGCTGGCTACTGGAGGTTGGAACCAGTACTTATTTTTGGGGACCAGGAATTATGTTTCATCATCAGACTTTGATAAAAAGCAAAGAGACAGAAATACTGAAAAGAAAGAAGGAGAAAGAGAAAAATATGAAAACAGTGACAAAGGGAGAAAACAGGGATGAAAAGAACCTGCAAAGAGTGGTATAAAGAGACAGGAAGAGTAGGATGGTGGAAGAAAGAGGCATGAACAGTATTCAACTCTAGGCAGCCTTGCTATTCAGCAACCTGGATATTTGGAAGCTCTGCAGCGGCTCTTAAGATAAATACTGGGTCTGTTACAGTTATGTTTTTTAACAAATTAAGTGCTGATTACTAGTGCTTTTGTGAGATTTATTTTTTAAGTCAGAAACAATATATCTGCCAGACTTCTTTTGGACTATGGTGTGGAGTAAATTGTTAAATATAGAAAGAGTTGAGGACTTTGTGGCCTGAAAGAGGGACCGAACCATTAAAACACTGGAGGCTTGATATTACAAAGAGACTCCATTGAGACTCTCTTGTGGTTAGGTTGCACCAAACTGGCATGTAGAGGTGGAAGCCTTGCTGGAGATTGACATGATACACGCTAAGATAAAAGGCAGTTGAGGAAACTGTAATTAGCCAGCTTTGCCGAATTCCCCTGGGTGTCCGATCGCTGTTTTCCTTAAAAGGGTGCATTTCCAGGGCACAAGGGAAATGGAGATGTGGGGACTAAGAAGTGCAGGTATACTCTTTGTGTATGTCACATGGGCCATGGTTGTGTAAGAAACCTTGCTATACTATTCTCAAGCAAACCTATTTCTTAACAAGTAAAATCCCCTTCACAAAACAAAATGAAATGTGAAATTGCTGTATCCCAGCTCTTCAGAGGCTGGAAAGAATTTGCCAAGTGGAAAATCTAACTTAAGCATATATTCTTTAGGTCGGCCATTAGCTGCAATTAACATCAGTATTACATATAACAATGCAGCATTAACCAACCCCTTGAAAGGAACAGCTATTGACACACTAGCTAAAGAGAATGGTTGTCAAATGGTAAGGGAAGGGAGTGCGAGGAGGTGCGAGGTTGTATGAAGTAGATGCAGACACAAGAAGCGCATGTTCCTGCACATCCTCCTTATTAAGTATGCTTTCAGCAGTTGCCTCGTCACGCCTCTGATTAGTTCCCCTAAAGGAAGCCTATCCCCTAAACAAACTTCGATTGTTGATAACTCCTGCTGCGATGTGTCCTTGAGAGAGCAAAGCATCTGATGAAATACCATCCAAAACAAATATATTGCAAGAAGATAGTCTTCCAAAGGGACGTATTTCTTTACTTTCTTAATGTGGAGGTGTTAGAAATGGGATTTCTGGTTGCTAGGGCTTGCGCCTAAGCCAGGCAGAAACCACCACTCAAGTCAGGGCAAGGGAGTAACACGCTGAAGATAACCCCTGCTCACCCCCTTGGTAGCTTGGCACGAGCAGTCAGGCTTATCCCAGAGGCAATGAGTAAAGCGTTTACGCAGCACACACATACACACACACAGCAGCGACACACTAGGCACACTACAAAAGAAACTCCACACAAGGTTATATAAAAAATAGCCTTTGTATTATCCAAAACACATTAGATCATAACCACACATATACACTGTGCCAACTGGCACCAGGTAGTAATTTACAGGGGATTATATACATGACAGGGCCAATCGGGCCACTGTCGGAACCATCACAAAGCACAAGTAGCACATATAAAACAACCAGTATCTACTGGCGAAATACTGTACTCAGCATTATCATTAGCAACATAAACGCATTATGCATTCCTTTAGGGCCTTGCGCCCTACCAGTACACACAGGTACTCAAAATGACCCCAGGCCAACTGGCCTTCTCTAGGGCCCAAATGCACTCTGTCCCAAAAGTCAGGGCGCAATCATAGAGCCTTCCAAGTGGCCCTCCGGCTGCCTTGGCTGCAAAACCAATGTGCGCAATGCACTGGGGGCGGGGGAGTGTATCTCACTCCTTCTTTGCTCTCAAAAATCAAAATTGCCCCCACGTTGCAGCTGCCCGCTCTCTAGCGGTGCAGCTGTGAAAGACAAACAAGCATTGGCACTAACAGTGCCTTTAAAGCCCCTACTCCAGGACTAAGGAACAAAAATGCCCCCTCGTTGCAGCTGCCCGCTCTCTCGCGGTGCAGCTGTGGAGATCAACAAGCACTGTCACCAACCGTGCCCAATTTGAGCACCAACACTGCTTAGCGCTCAGCCCCCACTCAACGGGGCTCTGCTTGACTCCTTCGGTCTGTTTAGGCAGGGGGGAAGGCACCGACAATGTGCCTCGGAAGGCCCCGCTCACGGGACCTCTCCAGATCTGCTCCGGTCTCCTGCTGGGCCCGTCGATCCCCGGGGACTTGCCTCTCTCTTCCGAGGCGGGGGAGGCGGCAATGGAACCAGCAAGGCTCTGACTCCTTTTGGACATACGCGGGGCTCCCATCAGCACACGGGGGTCCCGCCTTCCTCCAGACACGCTCGGCCTGGCTCCCGGCGACTTCCTTCCTGCCGGCCGGCCACGCCCCCAACCAGGCACAGCCGCCTGGCTTCCTCTGTGGTCGTGCTTCGTCCGGGGTGCTGCTCGTGAGGCAGTGGCCCCTTGGCAACACACAAATGCGGGGTGGGCTCCCGCTCTGCTCCTTAGAACACCACAATGCGGGGTGGGCTCCCGCTTCACCAGAAGTGCGGGGTGGGCTCCCGCCTCACCCCTGGACCACGGGGGAATCCCCACGCCAGGATTCCCTCTCAGACACTTCGCAGCAACGCGCTGCAGGGCACCCGCGCTCCTCTTTCCCTGGCATAAAGATATAGCGCTCACGAGGCGCTAGGACCAGAGTTCCAGAAAGCAAAGCTGGGCCCAGGCAGCCCAGCTCACGGGGCCCTCCAGCAGAGAGGCAGTCCCTCGTGGCGGTTCCTCCTGGGACCCAGCAGGCACAAGCAGCACCCTAAAACAGCATAAGGAAGCACACCTTTCATGGGGTCACAGCCCCAGTATATATAGTGCATTTCTCTTTGTCTGCCCTGGCACAGGGCTTGGGGGAACCAGTCTCAACTGGTTCGGGGGGGTGTTGAAGCACTCTGTTTACCAGGCTTCCACCCTCCTTTGTCAGATTGGGCTCGGTCATCAGACACACCACAGGGGGGTGGAGCCAGCATTCACCCAGGCAGGCACAGACCTATTCAGTGTCAGGGACTACTCCTCCCACTACTCCAAATGCAGATCTGCCCATTCAGCCTAGAGCTGAATAACCCTGCCCTCCCTGGAGCCACACATCTCACCAGCCCCTGTCACTCCAGAGCCAGACATGCAATACACATCAGGCAGGTAGACACATAGCACACAGAAATGCCAACTTCTAAAAGTGGCGTTTCTAAAATAGTGATAATAAATCTGCGCACACCATTGCGCAGCATTTATTATTACTATTCCAAACATATCAAACTTGACCACGCTGCTCCTCTCATATCAGGAATTACCACTGAAACACTTATCAGGGAATGCCCAATGCATTCCTATGGGAGGGCAGACTCACAGCAGTGAGAAACCAAAATGGCTGTTTGTCACTACCAGGACATGTCGCGCACTTAAGGTACATGTTCTACCTTTTACCTACAATGCACCCTGCCCATAGGGCTAGCTAGGGCCTACCTTAGGGGTGACTGACATGCAGTAAAAGGGGGGTCACAGACGTGGCACACACTTTAGGTGTCACGTCACAGCGGCAGTAACACTGCGCGTATAGGCCCTGCAATGGCAGAGGCCTGAGACAGGTTTGAAAGGCTACTTTGGTGGGTGGCGCAATCAGCGCTGCAAGCCCACCAGTAGCATTTAATTTACTGGCCCCGGGTATATGTGATACCAATTTACTGGGGACTGACAGGTAAATTAAATATGCCAAACAGGTGTAGACCAATCTTACCATGTTTACCACAGAGAGCACACGCACTTTACACTGGACAGCAGTGATAAAGTGCCCAGAGTCCTAAAACCACAAACACCAGGTCAGAAAAAAAGACTAGGATTAAGGCAAAAAGTTCAGGGATGACCCTGCAAAAAGGGCCAAGTCCAACAGGAGGCTTATCATGGTATCAATGTATCAAGCTCTTTTGATAAGTTCTAAGACTTGGATATGAGAGACATTAGGACTTATATTCTAAAATAAATGTTTAGGGAAAAAAGTGTCCAAATACCTGAGCCTTCCTTAGTCGGAGAAGAAATGCAAAGAATGCCATCTTTATTTATGGTGACAACAGCAAAACACTATGCTGTCCCTACCAACAAAAGTTTTTTATCCCCTTGATAAAGGCAGGGGACAGGAATGTTGTATTTCCTCCAAGAAACTCCAGGGCAAATGTACAAGTCCCTATCGCCACAGGAACGTCACTTTTTGTGACGTTCCCGTGGCAATAGGGGCCTTGCCTTATGTACAAGGCAGCGTTAGGCCACTTAACGTGGCTTAACGCTGCCTTGTACATAAGGCACACTTTCACGCTATGTTTAGAGTGAAAGGGGCGTGCAGTGGGTGTTTTGGTGGGCGTTCCACTGCAACACCCATTGTATTTGACGCTGCCCCCTATGTACAAGAGTGGTGTACATAGGAGGCAGCACCAAAATTAAGACCAGGAAAACCCTGGTCTTAAGGCGGCAAAACGAGGAGAAATGCACTATTTCTCCTCGTTTTTGCTTTTTCCATGTGTGCTGCCTAGTGCAGCACACATGGAAAAAGCAAAATGCCATGGTTTGTTTATGTACAGGAAGGTGTCCCTTCCTGTACATAAACAAACCTTTTTAAAAAATGCCATTTTGTAACTTTCATGGTGTGCTGCATGAAGCAGCACATATGAAAGTTACAAAATGGCATTTTAGGATTGTTTATGTGCAGGAAGGGACACCTTCCTACACATAACCAATCCTCCCTGCACACTGAACACCCTTGCACTCTGGTGCAAGGGTGCCTGCGTTGGCGCTAAGTTGTTAAACTTAGCGCCATCGCAGGAGAAACGCATGAGCTGCACCACATTCTTGTAAATATGGTGCAGCCCTGCGTTTCGAAGTGGCGGAGCGTGTCGTTAAGCCCAGGAGGCTAATGACACGCTCCGCCACTTCGTCGTACATATGGCCCTCCTTATTATAACATACTTTTTCAGGAATGTCAGTCTGGTATTGACCTTTTTTGGTGACTTATATCAACCTATGCAGTTGCCAGACTATGCAAAGATCCTCAATGGAGTGTAGTTATTTTCTGATTTTGACAAACACAGCCAGTATTTTCATTTTTTGGACAAACTCAAAACTCAGAAGTCTTTTTGATCTGTCAATTGCGCAACAGGGTACGTGGAGAGTACAAATACTTCCGAAGCTGCGGAGAGTACAAGTGCTTCCGAAGCTGCGGAGAGTACAAGTGCTTCCGAAGCTGCTACTTCGTCTTGTATAAGGAACAGTACTTCAGTTGGAAGAGGGTCGTGGAAGTCAATGCATTCTACTGCTTGAAAAACGCTGTCCATCGTCCTCCTTACGTGCACAAAACATAGGTCTGAATACATCTCAGAGCAGATGTATTGGAAGCCAGCTATGTATCTGCTACAGATCAATTTCTTCTTGTACATGACATCTAAATTATAACAAATGTATGTACATTACACATTTTCAGCAATGTAGTACTGGGTAACTGTGACTTTTGTGGGTGTTTTGACTTGCTGAATGTACGTATTTAGTTGTTACTCTTCTAATTAGCTTTATTAAGCCAACAGCTTGAGGAAGCTAGAAAAAAGACATTTTATTTCTGTTATGTCAGATTTTTAAACAGCTTTCTGAAATTGGATACTTTTGTAAATGGGATGAACTTGTAATGGGTATTTTATAATTGAGAGTCCATGTAACATAAACTATTTGGGAGATGAAGCATATAGCGGTTTTCTGTACTAGATTGTTTTTGTTAGAATTATCTTAATAGTCTGTCATCTTTATCTGATGTACCATGACCATGGTAGATTTGATGTGCATGAAGTAGCAGTGCATGTAATTGAACAGTCCCAAATGCCATATAATATCATAGAAACATATAGCACATGGTGGGTGCTTCTCTGCCTTCTTTAATGATGTTAAACTAATCAAAATTTACCACTTTGTAATTTCAGTTTTCTAAAGTGTATAATAACTAACTCAGTATAAGCAGCAAACTGGGTTTCTTATTTGGAAAAACAAAATTATATGAGTGTAAACATGTTAATGTCTCAAAGAACATACACACATTTGTGAAATTAAAGACATCATCTTTCATTTAAAAAAGATTCAATTTTATGCTACTCGGTTTCTCCCACGGAATAATAGAAAGCAGTGTAGGCCTTGGCAAAATCGGAATGTGTGTCCTGCAGATCACCACAAATGACACTGGTAAGTATTTAACGTATAACGTCATCCTGATGGGCACACTGTTTTGTGTTTTACTGAGATGTAGAAAGATTATGAAAATCGCAATAGCCCCCAAAATATTGATGTACTCTTGTTTTTGGATATCATACTTAGATTAAAAATATTATGTATTGGATTGCAAGTTCTGCCATAATTTATAACATTGTATGCAAACCATTTGACTCCGTAGAGTTAATCTAAGTGATCAAAAATAGTGTGTCAATAAATGTTTGTATACCATGTTGTTAATTTACGCAAACGTTACTATTATAAAACAGTCATTCCTATGCCAATGTCTCACAAAGTCCGACTGACTCTGAAAGCTACCAGGTATCACCGTTTAGGTCCGGTTCACAGTACTTTGACTCATTAAATTCTTCCTCCATGTTGGACCTGGCCCTTTTTGCAGAATTATCCCCCTACTTTTTCCCTTCCGCCGCCTATTTTTCTGACCTTCTTTTTATTGGCTTTAGGACTCTGGGCACTTTACCACTGCTAATCAGTGCTAAAGTGCATGTGCTCGCTCCTCTAAAACATGGTATGATTGATTTACACCTGTCTGGCAAATTTAATTTACTTGTAAGTCTCTTGTAAAGTGGTATACCATGCACCCTGGGCCTTTAAATAAATGGTACTAGTGGGTCTGCAGCACTGCGCGTGCCACCCACAGACGTAGCCTTTCAAACCTGTCTCAGGCCTGGCATGGCATTTGAAACTGCTTGCCAAGCCTTAAACTCCTCCCCTTCTTTTGCACATAAGGTAGGCCCTAGGTAGCACTATGGGCAGGGTGCTGTGTAGGTAAAAGTTAGTGTCATGTAGTTCCCAGTAATCCATAGGACCTGCGCATTTGTGGACAACATAAACTTTGGGTGAGGTGCCTAGACTGATTCCAAGTACCCCCGCAGGATATGTTGGCCTAGAGAACAGCTAGCTCACAGTGCCACCGTAAGCCCCCCTAATCTAAACAGAGAACGCATGGTTTCTGGAGACCACTGAACATGACAACCCTGACCTCTCAGGGATAGTGGTAACAGATCTAAAACCCTTTCGCACAGCCACTCGATCACTCTTGTTCTCAGAGAAATAAACAGAGAATACAAAATGGGACGTTTTCAATATATTTATTGAACAAACGTTATTCTTGTATCGAATACATGTGTTGCGATAATCAGTAGACCGAAGCAGATGAAAGAGATTACAAGCACCAAGAGAGTAAATATCATATATAGTTCTAGCATGGTGCTGAGACAGTGTATATATGCAGGCATATAATACAAGGTAGTAATCAGGAGTACTCCTACTATGCAAACCCTACTCTATGTGCATCTAGGGTGTATGTAGGTGTAAAGCCAAGAATCCCCCCATGGGATGATCCAACCCCATTACCTGGCAGGAAAGAATGTAGGACACTGTCTTGGTCAAGAATTGGACACCCCTCACGGAGATGTCAGGCAGCTCCGTGGTGAAGCCTCAGCATGCAGGGACCCTTGGTGTCAGATGAAGTGTCTCCTCTGCTAACCCCCGGAAATGCTTCTTTATTCATAATATAAGGCATCCTTGCGAACTACACACAGATTAGCATTGTTGCTCCCCCGGATGAAGATAGAACAACTTTTGTACATCATGCGAAAAGGCCTAGTACTCGGTGTTCAAGGCATCGTGATAATGTTGCACAAAGCCAGATGTGTAAAAAAAAGTAGTTTCAGAGATACTAATCCAACATTGTAAAGCACACGAATATGAGTAAAGGTCAGAGCAAATAATGTTATTGTGCAGAAAAGAGGACAATGTAAGAAACGAGGCCACATTGCTACATGGGCCTAACTCGGGTACATAACACCCACTCCTCATACTAAGGGTCGATCTAAAAGGCTATCTTAAAAAGCCAGCAGGCCATATAAAAGGTAAACCAAAAGGTCTAAAATTACTTTTTTTTAAAATCATCTAAAATCAAGCTTCCCTTTAAAATATTCATAAAAGCCATTAAAAGTCATTATACTGTTTGAAACGCCCAAGCACTCAGGAAGCCATGGTGCCTAGAATAAAAGCAGAAAAAACATTGTTTTCGGTTCATTATGTTTCAAAACAGGCCAAATAGTTCCACCAAATGGAAAAGCCAATTGCTTATGTATTCCGAGTGGCAGACCTAACGTTTATTTATATACAGGGGCAGCTCCTCCGCAATGGCGAAGGTGCGTCTCCCCACTGCCGGCTCAGAGCCAGCAAATGAAAAATAAAACAATGTTCTAGCATTGTTTTATTTTTTATAATTTTTCTTTTGCTGGCTCTGAGCCAGCTTGAGCAGGGAAGGGTGGGGCGGGGCACAGGATGAGGAGTGCTATGTGCACTTCCTAAGTGCACATATGTGTTTGGCCGGCCGTCTCAGGCCGACAAAAACACACATGCGCACTTAGGTTTCTCCAGCCCAGCTGCATTGAACAGCTGAGCTGGAGAAACTCCCACAGACTCCCTGGCCTGAAGGGAGCTTCTTTTCAGCCCGCTCAGGCCAATCCCTGAAGTGCTCTCCTAGGAGAGCAGCACGGAGATTAGATGGTAGTCTGTCCCAGAGGCTGCCGGGAAAAGAAGAGGAAGCGAAATGCGACGTGGGAGGCGGCCCCCGGCTTCAGGGCAGTTTATTTTATTTTTATATATTCTAACACCCCCCACCCGCGCCCTCCCCTCGCTCCTCCCCCCGCGTTCCCTCCACCCGGCACACAACCAGTTGTTTGTAGCGGCCGCCACTGTTTATATATTTATAGTTTAACATAGTATAACATTTATAGTATAACATTTATAGTTGTCAGAAGTGAGTTCTTTTTATTGTTTTTAACGAGGACTTCTTGGGTGTTTGATGGCATATAAAAGGACCCTTGCTGCATAAATATATCTATACAGTTCTGAATAAGAGTAGGAAACGGAGATTAATAGTCACTCATAACTGCATCAGTATTCTCGAGGTTTTACGAATGCCTTGCCTGTTTCTTCACACTGACAATAGGAATCTCCTAAATTGCAGAAAGTGAGTGTGCATAGCCAAAAATCTTTCAATACCAGAACTGGCTGGTGTAGACTCCATCTCACGAGACTCACCCAAAGTCCAAATCTCGTCCGACGGATTACTTTCATGGGCCCTAGACTCATTGATAGACGAATACTCTTCGCAGTTTTTCATCACAAAGCTTTTGATAAACAAAATGTCATCCTGTTCTTTCGGAGCAAAATAATTGAATACTTAAATATCTAAATGTGCCTCTGCAACAGCCTCAGCCTCTTCTTCACAGACACAAACACCCACTGGAAACTTGAGGCTGCGTGCTTGGACATCGACATGTTTACATTTTATCCTACAAATTCACGAATTTGGGCGGGTGGTTGAGATGCTTTTCCGTTAGTGCTCTGTAACTCTCTACTTTGTGCAGGACATCGGTCAGGCACCGCCACTTCCCTTCCCTGTGCCACTTTTACATCCTCAGGCACTCTTCCGTTCTCAGATCGCACCATAACCTTTACGTAAATCAAAGTGCAGAGATTGCCTTCGCTGGCCCTTATACCATTTATTTATACAATTTATATAGCGCGCAAATACCCTAGGGTGTCTCGGCGCTGTGGAGTAAAGGAGAGCAGCTAGGTAGGATGATTACTGATTGAATAGCCATGTTTTTACTTGTTTCCTGAATATCATGAGGGTGGGACTGGTTTTGATATGGAGGGGAAGGGTATTCCACAGTCTTGGCGTGGCAACTGTGAAACGTCTGTCTCCCCAAGATGTTTTCTTAGTGCGAGGAATAGTCAACAGATGGGCTGATGAAGAGCGCAACGGTCTGTTAGGATTGTATGGGCAAAGTATTTTTTTTAGAAACTCAGGTCCCGTGTTGTTGATGGCTTTATATGCGATGCAAAGTGCCTTGAATTTCGTTCGACTTCTAATAGGCAGCCAGTGAAGCTGGCGCATAACTTGAGAGATCGATTTATATTTGGGGGTGCCGGACAGAATTCTGGCGGCTGAGTTCTGGACTAGTTGCAGTTTGTTGAGGACTTTCTCCTGAGCATTTAGGAGGAGTCCGTTGCAATAGTCCGTCTTTGACATTACCAGAGTGCACATGAGGGTCTTACCGGTGCTGGGGGGGGAGAAATGGTAAGAGTTTCCTTATCATTTTCAGGGTGTAGAAGGATGAAGAGATGACCGCGTTTGCATGGTGGATGAAAGACAATTTGTCGTCAAACACTACGCCAAGATTCCTGACCTTTGTAACCGGTCCAGGAGGGGGTCCCAAATCGGATGGCCACCAGGTGGGGGACCAGCCAGGGGATAGATTGCCAAAGATCATCACCTCCGTTTTATCGGAATTAAGCTTTAGGCAATTGTTTGCCATCTAGGAGCTTAAGGCCAACATTCCCTGTTGGAAGCTGGCAGCAACTGCTCCTCCATCGTTGTGAACTTCCAACACCAGTTGGGTGTCGTCGGCGTATGAGGTTAGTCTCATCCTGTGTGCTTTGATGATCCTGGCCAGGTCTGACACATAGATGTTAAATAAGGTCGGACTTAGGGAGGATCCTTGAGGCACACCACAGGGAAGGGTGAATACAGGAGAGTAGAAGTCGCCAAGTTTGACTGACTGGGTGCGATTGGAGAGGAAATTTGTAGCCACACCTTGAACTGTTATTAGGGCCAAGAACCAGAGTAAAATAATATGCTGCCTACCCAACCAATCAGAATACACATTCTCAGTCCCTGTTTACAGACCGCTGAGGGGCAGAGGGATGCTGGTTCAAGGCCCTGTAGGTTTGCTTGTCTCCGATAAGCTTCGCATATTTTCCAAACTAAGGCAACAAAACCTTATTAGTAGGCAGGTACAGGTGAAAGGGGAGGCCTCGCCAGTCACAGCCAGTGTTATTCTGATGTGTATATAATTATGGGGGAGTCCCATCTCTTGCAGACTAGGTCTCCGGCTGCCTCTCCGGGGGGCCCAACTTGCCAGCCTTCACGTCGCCAGAGACATAAGAGAATGTCCCGTCCTGCCATGCCATAATGCCTATATCCTCAACTATGTCTGTGTACTAATTGATGGGAAGGGATGGCGTCCCATCTCCCAAAATACAGTGCCAAAGACCCTTTTGAAGGCCATACTTTCACACAGTAATGACATGTGACAATAACTTTGTCAGAGTTCACCGACACTAAGGGGCAGATTTACAAGCCCCCTGTGCTGCCAGTACGTCACTTTTTATGATTCAATGGCAGCGCATTTCTCTGCCCCATATTTACAAGGACAGGAAAAGCCACCCTGCGTGGCTTTTCCTGTCCTTGTAAATATGGCCCCTTTACACGCAGCACTTTGCGTGAAAGGGGCGTTCCATGGGTGTTGCTATGGGTGTTCCCACGAAACACCCATGGAACCAGACACAATTCCAGATTTACGAGGAATCGTAAACCTGGAAATGCGTCAGTATGCTACGCCACCCTAGGGGTGGCGTAACGAGGCGCAACGAGGAGAAATGTTTTCATTTCTCCTCGTTTTTTTCCTCTTTCAATGCGTGCTGCATTCTACAGCACGCATTGAAAGAGGAAAATGCCTGTAGTGATTGTTTTTGTGCAGGAAGGTGCCCCTTCCTGCGCAAAAACAATCTCCCATGGCGCAGGCATCCTTGCACCATGATGCAAGGGTGCCGGCGCATGGCAGCTGTTTGTGCGCCAGCGCAGGGGAGAGCACAGGAATGCGACATATCATTGTAAATATGTTGCATTCCTGTGCTCTGAAAGTGCCGCAGCCAAAGGGCTTGCGGTGCCACGCTGCGGCACTTTCTTGTAGATCTGCCCCTAAATGCGTGAAAGCTACACCATTTGGAACCGGCATTTTCAGATTTGCCGCTTCTGTGCGCATACTAAGCGTGCCTTATAATAAAATGCACAACATATGGCACTTCAATCCGCGATACGTTACATTTCAGTGTATTACAGATGAAATAACTCAGCATCTAGTACAGGGACCGTGGCCCTAGTGAGCCATCATCACCGTCGCCATGCGGCTGTTCATTTACGGAGCTCGGGAATGTTCCAACCTCGGCGTGGTCATTACTGGAAACCTACCACCCAAAGAATCCTGTCTGTTTGTATTAATCCCCGGGGCTCTATCCCTCAGCCCTTTGTGGTGGGAGGCTCTTTTTAATTGGAGTATCTGGCACACTAATTGCGTCTCCCTTGGCTTGTGTTGCTCTCTGGATGAAGGCAGCAGTCCATACCTCACCAGGGTTCTATAACGAACATCTGGGAACAGGGATAAAAAGGATTTATCAGTTTCACTGAAATCCATGCACAAGATATGCCTGCCTGGCATCCTGGGTGAGTGTTGCAGCAATATCCTGTCAGTGCTCAGAACCTCCCTAATCGGCATCACTGCGCGCTTCTTGCACGAAATAATACATGGGTGCAAAGTTCGCTCTCGAAAAATGCAGTTTTGCAATATTGCATAGTCAAAATTCAAGAAATTCTGAAACGTTTTCAAGTTTTCTGGTAACTGTTTAAATAACTGAAAAGGTTTTCGCGTGAGCTCATGTCAGAAATGCTATCTAATTCATAATTGAGAAGCTTAAAAATCTACCAGAGCTGCTTTTTTTTGTGCAATTTATAAAGTGCCCAGATATCCTATAGGGGTTTCCTGGCTGTTAGACCTGACATCTTTGGTGTGTTTTTCCCCTGTCTTTTTGCTTATGACCTCCTGTTTTTGACTGTGTGCGGCATTTCGTTTTTGATGGTTTTAGAGCTCTGGGCACTTTACCACTGCTGATCAGTGTTAAATTGCAAGTACACCCTATGTAAATTGTGATTATGATTATGGTTTTAGAGCTCTGGGCACTTTACCACTGCTGATCAGTGTTAAATTGCAAGTACACCCTATGTAAATTGTGATTATGATTGGTTATCCATGATAGGCATATTTGATTATTGGTAAGTCCCTAGTAAAGTGCACTGTGTCTGTCCAGGGCCTGTAAGTCAAATGCTACTAGTGGACCTGCAGCACTGATTGTGCCACACACACGAGTAGCCCTGCAACCATGTCTCAGACTTGCCACTACAGTGTCTGTATGGGCAGTTTTAAACTGCCATGTCGACCTGGCAAGTGCATCCACATGCCTGACCCAAACCTTCCCTTTTACTACATGTTAGGCACCCACAAAATGGGCCCAAGGTATCCACATGGGCATGGTGCAATGTGTGTGAAAGGTAGGGCATGTGCTGGTGTGTTTTATATGTTGTGATAGTGAGATACTGCCAATTTTGTTTTTCACTATTGCAAGGACTATCTCTCCCATAGGTTATCATTGGAGCTGCCTTGTAAACTCTTACAAGTATAACTTTCAATTGGGAAGAGATTAAGATTTAAAGCTTGGGTTCCCTGAACTCAGAATTTGAAAACACATCTTTCTGTGATGGTGGTTTTTAAATTGCTTGTTTGAAAATGCAGTTTTAAGAAAGTATGCATTTTCTTGCTTTACCAATCTGTGCCTCTGCCTGCCTGCGGAATCCACGTCTGGTTTAGACTGACAGTTTGGCTGTTTGTGCATTCACTCTAGACAGTCAGACAAAGGGAGCTGAGGTGTGCTCTGCATATCCTGAAGGCCCATCACCAGGCTGATGGGCCTTCCTGAGCTATAGTGGTGGGAGGAATTGTCACTGACACCTGAATAGGGCTGGCCATTTCCTCACACAAAGCTGTCTCCACCCCCCTGTAGTGTGTCTGGAGCCAGGTCAGGGATAGGCAGGGTCTTGTGCACTACAGAGACTTTCCTTTGAAGTATGCCTACTTCAAAGGCAGAATTTGGTATAAGTACTGGAGCTGTGACACTATAACTTCAGAACACTTCTGGACTAAGAGGAGATTCTGCCAAGAAAAAGAACTGGAGAAGCTGTAGAAGGGGCACTGCCACTCTGCTTGTTGCTGTGTTGTACTGGCCTACTGCTTGCTGCTTCTGTCTTGGAGAGTTAAAGGACTGGACTTTGCTTTCATCATCCTGCTTGCCAAGGTTCTCCAAGGGCTTGTGCATGCTTGCCTCCTGTTAAGAAGTCTCAGGGCCATAAAAGTCTTCACCTGCAGCCCCTGAACTCCTCTGCTGGGAGTTCTGACCTGCCAAGTGGTGCCAATTCCAGTTCTGGGCCCGTGGAGGTGACTTCTGCTGCAAGAAAAGAAGAAAATCCATGCACCGGTCTTCAGCGCCTGATTTTACCACCACAATCTTCCCATGCGGTTGAAAAACCAATGCATCGCTGCAGAGCGTTTGAAGAATCAATGCAGTGCCTGTCATGCAGCTCCAAGATCTCCACAGCTCAAGTCCCGAGAAACAGTGTCTCTGATGTCTGAGACAACCGCTCCGACTACAAATCAAGCCGTGCTATGTGGCTGAATATTCGACACAGCACCTGCTCGCGGCTGGGGAAGTCGACGCAGTGACTGTTTCATCACCGCCACATCGACCCCAGCGCATCCTGATTTCCACGAATCGTACCTGTGTGCCAAATTCTTCATCAACATTGCCCAGCAGTAAGGAACCAAGGCAGAGTTTCCAAAAATTGATGCATCTCCTCCCCTCACAGCAAGGAATTGACGCATCACCTCCCCTGGCAGTAAGGAGCAGACGCATCACATCCCCTGGGAGTAAGGAACAGACGCATTGCTTTGCTTTTCCGGCGCCGCACCTTCCCTGCGCCTGTTTTGGTCTTTGATTTTGACCCATCACAGGCACTTTGTGATAAAAGTGACATATCCATAGTTTTATATGGGCTGAACTGTTTTAAATCAATCTGTGTATGTTGGATTCTTGTCGTTTTGGTCTTGTTTGGTTTAGCTAAAGATTGGTTATTTTTCTAAACTGGTGTGGTGTCCATTTGTAGTGTTTTCACTGTGTTACTGTGTGTTTATGTACAAATGCTTTACACACTGCCTCTGAGATAAGCCGGATTGCTCATGCCCAGCTACCAAGAGGGTGAGCAGGGGTTATCTTAGATGTGTAATCCCCTTACCCCGACTAGAAGGAAGGGTCCCTACTTGGACAGGTTGCAAGCCACTGTCAGCTAGAGACTCCCATTGCTAATACCGATGCTGAAACAAAATAGGTATTTTCCCTTGCAGCTGCATTAAAACAGCCATGTCTTGAGCTGCTTACAAAATATTGTTAATGATGGTCAGTTTCTCGGGCAATCCGGGAGCTCGTTCCATAGTTTTGAACCTTGGAATGCGAAGTACCAGATTCCCATGCATGCACGTTTCACTGAAGGGACCACGCATAACGATTGTTCACTGAATCATAGCGTCTAAGAAGGTTGATACGATTTATCAATTCTTTTATATACTTTGGGCCCTTCCCTGCTCTAGCCTTGTGCACATAGCATAGGGTCTTGAATTGAATTCTTTTCCATATAGGTAACCAATATAATTCACGTAGAAGCCCTGATGCAGAGGTGTTTTTTGACAGTCTAAACAGTATCCTTGCTTCCGAGTTCTGGACAACTTGCAGTAGTTTAGTAGCAGTTTTATCTGCTCCAAGATATAATAAATTCCCATAATCCAGCCTAGATATTACTAGTGCATGAATCACTGTTCTCTCTGCACAGATTGGTAGCGGCCAAATAATTTTTCAAACCCATTTTAAAGTGGCAAAGCACACAGACACTAGTTTTGTCACCTGTGGTTTCATGGACAACTTATCGTCCACCATGATCCCCAGATTTTTAGCCTTCGTTAACTGCACCGTAAGAGGTGCCAGACTTTCCAGCCAGTGTTGGGGACCCCACAGGGAGGAATTCTTGTCTAACACATGAACTTCTGTCTTCCCTCCATTAAGCTTAAATGAGTGACTGTCCATCCACTCTGCACTTAACCTTAATCCTGGAGTTCAAGGTCTCTGAGTTGTGCTTATCATTTGCATGTTTAATTGTCAGTCGGATCTCCTTAAAGGTATATTCTAGGCTACTTCTTCAAACATTTGGTTACCACTACCAATTTCTACCAGAAAGTACCTCTGCTTCTCCATTGTCTTTGGCTCCATATAGAAACCCATTGATACAGCAAGACTGTAGGTGTGGTGCCTGGATGCTTATGGGGAATGTTTCTGTTCTGTCATTTATTACGATGGGGACTTACTTTTAAAGTTCAGTACTTGAGGTATCACTGAAGTTATCTGGTGTTAGACATTTCGTCGGCTTCAATGCACACAGAATGATATAAAGTACATTACACAGTGCACCATGAAAAGCAGTAAAATGTCGGTGGCTGTTGAATATCTCTGAAATGTCTATATCTGGCTACTGATGTATTTTTTTAAAGGAACAATTTTTAAGAGTGAAATATGCTCCTGAACCTTTGCTTGTAATCTGGAAGTCAAAAATGCCAAGTTCCACATAGTGAATTTGGATACTCTCATATGATTAGGTAGAGTTTCCTTTACATCATATAATATGTGATAGTCGTGTTCACAAGGTGGATCTTAAAACATAATTTTTTGATATATCATTTCTGTTGCAAAATTTGGAAACAGACATAACAACATTTTCATAAGTGAATGGAAGAAACCAAACATTAATATCACAAAATGCTGACAGTTTTCTTTCCTTTAACTCCTCATCTATATCTTTGCTATTTTATGAATTTCCTTAAATAACCTTGGTAGATATAGGATGCAGCTTGATCCACCCAATTAAATAACTTTTAACCATAGTTTCTGGAATTTGAAGAGTATGGCGGTGTTTAGACAGAATATCAGAAATCAAAATATTGTGGGACAAAATATTGTGAAGGTAATTTTCTATTGGCAAGCAAAGTTTTACTTGCCGACATCATCTACCAGTCTGTGCAGCTGAGCCATCCCTGTTTTTGGAATGGCCAGACTCTGATTGGCTGTTGGCTACTTCCTAACTGCAAGAACTTGAATATGTAAGCTGGGACCTCCCATATGAAACACTTTTATGGAGACAGGCTTGTATGGACCCTGATGCTGTTGGTGCTCTCCGGCCGTGGAGATGTGTGCTGCCTAGCCTCATGGTTAGAAAGAAGCTCAGAGTGCCTTCTGAAGCTCATGTGGCTTGGTGTGCAGCTGCCCTTTCCTACCAGGAAGACCTCATCCTTCCAAAGGAGTTCAGAGAAACTGACACAGATCCTTGAAGCAATTTCTAGGGCCTTGTCACAGACAGGAAGTGCAGGTGAGCTGATTGGTCACTCTGCCTGATGATCTCACTCCTCCTTGCATCCCCTATTGCTAGTTTCGTCCTAGTATGATTCTGCTGCTTTGGTGGTGGTCCAGTGCCTATTTGGCTTGCAGGCTAGCTGGGAATTGTGGTGGTATAGAGCAAGCCCTTTGTGGCTGTGAGTTTGTATCCATTTCTGTGGGTCACATTGTGATCTGTTCATCTTCATCACAGAGGATGATACCCCTTGATTGAGTAGTCACTGACCCAAAAGCTCCTGGGAATCCAAGTCAAGGATATCCCCATTATGATAGTCTGAATCTAAACCAGGAGAGACTACCAGCTTCTTGACCACAGTAACTCACTCTAATAAACTTTGAGACTTTGTACCTTTGCATTTTTGGTATATTGTGTTGTTGAACACCATTGCACTTGCTTTGTTTCATCTTTCTTTCAGTATGTGCAAACATTAGGCCAGTGAATATTAAAGATGTGCAAAGTGATTTCTAAGTGTCTTCATTTTGGAAGGAGTATTGCAATCCTCCAGTTTACAATGGGGGGGCGGGGGTCGTGATCAGTATATCTTTGGAAACATTGTTAAATCATTCCAACACTGCAACATTTAACTGACAATATTGCTCTTGTGTTGTTTTTACTCTTTCAGGATTGTGCCGATGTTCATGATCATTTAGTCATTGCAAAAAGTATATAAAGTTGAGGCAAAAAAGGGTAGGCAGTGTGCCTGAACCTACAGATATTTGAAACTGGTAACGCTCTGTTTCTGTCCCTGTCCTAAGATGTCAGAGGCTTATAAGTCTTTAGAATAGATGAAGAATGGAAGAAACAAAACTGTTGCTTTCTGGTGGATGGAGGAGAAGAATGTTGCTTTGGAATGGGAGAAGCAGAGTATATTGGAACTTAGTGGAACTTAGTGAGGGAAAAATAAGCTGGAAAAGGTTTATAGGCAGCGCTACCTCAGATAAATACATGATACCAGGTGGAAATGACTGCACCTGTACCGATGGACCTAAATATTTTCAGAGGAAATAAGGCTCTGGATAAGGGCTGGGCTCTCTACTGGTGAGGGATTGCTCCAGTGCACAGCTCCTTCAATGTTTTCAAATGGGCGCTCTAATTGTTTTTCCCATAAATCATATCATAGAGAAGTTGCTCTTCCTCATGTTTTTTTGGGGCTCTTCTCAGGCCAGGCTGTAGTTCCTGTCACATCTTTAATACTTATCAGCTTCTCACGTAGATATCACCATGCAAAAAACATCTAATTAAACTTTGATTGGTGCTCAACACACATGGTGCAGGCAATGTCTTCATTGACTGACCACTTAAGTGTGTAAAACTATCTTTATCAATACTGTGAAACTGAAAAGCATTAGGGCATATTTACAAGCCCCTATCGCCACCACAACGTCACTAAAAGTGACATTGTGGTGGCGATAGGGGCTACGCCTCATATACAAGGCAGCGTTAAGTCACTTAACGTGGCTTAACGCTGCCTTGTAAATAAGGCTCCCTTGCACGCTGTACTTAGCGTGAAAGGAGAGGACAATGGGTGTTGTGGTGGGCGTTCCACCGCAACACCCATTGATTTTGATGCTGTCCCATATTTACAAGGGCAGCGTTAATATGGTGCAGCGCCAAAATTAAGACCAGGGAAAACCTGGTCTTAAACAGGCGAAACGAGGAGAAATGCTTTATTTCTTCTCGTTTTTGCTGTTTCCATGTGTGCTGTGTTGCGCAAATTGCCCTTGATTGTTTATGTGCAGGAAAGTGACCCTTCCTGCACATAAACAATTTAAAAAAAATTACTTTTTGCAACTTCTATGTGAGCTGCATTGAGCAGGAAGACCTTCTTGCGCATTAACATAATTTAAAACGTCATTTAAAGATTGTTTATGTGCAGGAAGGTCTCCCTTCCTGCACATAACCAATCTTCCCCTCAATGCAGATACCCTTGCACTATGGTGCAAGGGTGCCTGCGTTGGCGCTAGGCTGCTAATTTTAGCGCCAGTGCAGGGGGAAACGCAGAGCTGCACCGTATTGTTGTAAATATGGTGCAGCCCTGCGTTTTGGAAGTGGCGTAGTGCGGCGTTAAGCCAAGAAGGCTAACGCCGCACTCCGTAAATATGCCCCATTGTTTTAGTAGCACCGAGAACTAGCAATATTTACTTAATAAATACACATTTTCCTGTATCAGAATCTTAAATGCATACAGTTGCATTTAGCATAAGTTAATACACATAAAATACAGTTTCGAAATCTACTAAGCGTCAATCTATGCAGATGTTTTGTTTGCCAGCAACATACCAGTTGATTTGAAAATTAAACTCACAGAATTCATTTATAGGCTTTGCGGTGACAAGATAAGAAACATAGGGGCATATTAGCAAGACCCACGTTAAAATTATCGCCGTTTTAGCGGCAGGAAACTGCCGCTAAAACGGCGATAATGGGCTTGCTAATATGCGTTATGGAATTCCAATAGAAGCCCAGGTTAGATGTCCTGCACATCTAACCTGGGCTTCTATTGGAATTCCATAACGCATATTAGCAAGCCCATTATCGCCGTTTTAGCGGCAGTTTCCTGCCGCTAAAACGGCGATAATTTTAACGTGGGTCTTGCTAATATGCCCCATAATTTCATATCAATCATATGAGAGCTTTACAAACTTGCACATGCTAACTGAAAACCTGAAATACCATGTCCTCCTTTATCAACTGAAAGAGAATATTTGTTGTTTATCCAAACAAAATAATGACAGTACAGCATTCCCGCTCTGCTCCTCAGCTTTCCACCTTCAGCTACTAACTTAAAAAAAAATATGTTGCAAAATTGTTCACCGCTCAAGAGATTTACGGATTATCACCTATTTGAAAATTTCCTGAAAAGACGCAGAGTGAATTTCCCTGAATACTTTTGAAAAGGTGAAGAAACTGAGGGGATTTGCACAATCTGCTTCCTGGCAGAGCAGGCAATCAAAGGAATTTATGTCAGCGTGGCAGTAGTCATGCGTTTATCTAAATACAGGCAGAGAAAATAGCTGCACTTTAAGTATAGCAGTTCACAAATGTCCCTTGAGACAGCTGCAATGCACCGCTTTGCAATGAAGATAAGCGCCGAGCAGGGCCCATATTAATGAGAGGGAGTGTGTGCCACAGGAGGAAGGTTTCTATATTTAAGGATAATATGGGGGTACATCAGCCATCTCGTTTTGCATAAATTGCCAACGATTTGAGTGGATGGACAGGGGTCTTATCTCTTGCCTAAAGTGCTAGTGCCCCAAAATACCCTTAGGGGACCTCCTCCCACATTCTCCACTGGTGCTACCCACTTTAACCACTGGTGCTGCCCACTTCCACAAATTGTCGCACATGACCTGAATTGTAGGTCTGAGCACTGCAAGTCTGCCTTCCTCAAGGGGGTTTGGGGGGGGGCGGGCTTAGGGGGGGTAGAGGGAGAGTGGAGTTTTCCTCCAAACATCATTTTGAAACAAGCATTGGCAGAGCCGATGGGTTGGGTGTTGGATCCAAATATTTTGGCTTTGTCAGTGCTTGGTTTATTTTGTCATGGTCTTGTAAAACTTTATAACTGGCCTAGCTACTGGACCTTCGCCAGTATACAAAAATGTCTGAAAGCAAAAATAGTTTTTGTCTCAAAAATACACATTGGCATAGTAGTCTTTGTCACAGAAAAGAGGTACTTTGCATGAGGATGCGCTTCTTGTGAAAGAGCAGAATGCCTTAAATCACAGCACAGTTTCAAGCTCCTCACACATGCCTACAAATCTCTCCACGACGTAGGACCAGCATACCTGAACCACCGCCTCTCATTCCACATACCCGCCAGACAACTTCACTCCGCCCAACTTTCCTGGGCCACCGTCCCACGGATTCAGAAGACCAGAACCGGAGGAAGATCCCTCTCCTACTTCGCCACCAAGACCTGGAACACCATGCCCCTCCACCTCAGGCAATCCCTGTTGCTGACCCAATTCAGGAAGGATCTCAAGACCTGGCTCCTCGACTGAACCTCCACGCCCAGGTGGATCAGCTGCCATGCCCCCCTCAGCGCCTTGAGACCCTCATGGGTGACTAGCCGTGCTATACAAACTCCTGATTGTTTGAAAGTAAAGTTAGCTGATGGTTGAAGTGAAACGTTGCTCCATGCAGTACACTGTAGTGGGCTGAAGAAATATGTGAATGACACAACAGCTGACCAATGGGTGAAGAGAGCTGGCAAAAAGCCCTTATATGTAAGCGTATTATACATTTACATCTAGAAAATCAAGAGGTCAAAACAGAAAAAATGTATCAAAAAGAGCAGTTTACAGCAAGATTCTGACTTACATTTGCTAAAATGTCACATGCTGTAAAAGGCCACTCATGGAATATTTCATTGCTTTTATGTCATAAGTCTGACTTCTTTATCAGCCAGTTTCAGTATGAGAGTATGCACATGCGTGTGTGTGGATGCTGCACGCGTACACTGCTGATATTTTGTATGGAATAACAATGTGTTGTATTTCCTTTCCCCTAAATAGTAAAAATAGAGCATGCATCTAGAATTATTTAAAAATATAGTACACATATTATGTTGTTCCTAGCACCATTATTATGCGTTTCTATAATGTCATTTTTTTGGAAATTTAGAATCATAACTCTAGGGTTTCTTAGGTCCACAGTCAATCTCATAAACATCAGATCACTACTCTTCTGTACCTTAGGCACCTGACCTGCCACTCACTGTGTCCTTGCCTCATCAATTGCCAAGGAATCTTATAATGTCCCTAATGATTGGAATGCTTCTACCATCTAGCATATAGCTGCTTGGTGACTCCCCATGTCATGCATGATTTCGTGAGGTTTACAACCAACCGCACTTAACATACCTTTATTTTAGAGCCTGGGGTTACAATGCTCATACCAAAATCAAAAGTCCCAGAATAATGCATGCTGTTTGCTAAAAAGACTGGCTTTCATAGTAATTACATTTATATAACTCTTACTGCCCCTTATGAGACTTTGAAGCACTTTCCTGTGTGTAGACGCTACTCCGGACCCAAGGTTAGTGTTGATAGGGTAGGAGAGTAATTTGGTTATTCTTGTGCTTTAAATAAACCCAAACATTCACTGCCAGTTTTGTGAATAGAAGTTGATTAGTAGGGTTGTGGGGTGAGTCTTTTGGATGAGTAGACAGATTGAGGGGAGGATGAAATATAGTTATGAGAGTCTGGAAGTAGTGGAAGCAGTCAGAGAGATGGGAAGAAGGATGATTTGGGGAGAGAAACAGGAATGTATGAAAAGGATGGGTAGCAGATAGGGATGAGTGGTGTTGAGAGTGCAGAATACTTTTCTTATAACACCTATATTGAAACATGTTCTTATATATATTTATATCTATCTCTATCTAGCTATATGTGTGTCTATCTAGCTAGCTACTAGCAGTCAGTACAGAGGAATCTGATTGGCTGAACGCAACATGAAGAGACTGTGCCAGGAAGAAGAATTGCTGTGCTGCTGAAAAGACTGCCACTCTGCTGGACTGTGGCCCTGAAGGACTGCTGCCCTCTTGCCTGGACGGGAAGGACTGGACGTCCAACCTGAATCCGGGAACACCAGAGTGACTCCAAGGGCTAGTCTCTTGTAACCAGCACCTGAACTGTGATTGCTACCCTGCCAGTGGTGCAGTCCTTGACCTTTGGAAGTGAGCCTGAAGGTGCTCTGCCAGCCCACCTGTGGACCCAGCTGAATTGATGCATCTCCTCTGCTGCATGGCGCAGCCCTGAACAGAACCAACGTATCGCCTCTGCTGCATGGGCTTTCCCGTCACAAGGACTTCACATCACTGCTGCAGCCCGCTGCAAGGCGCATCGTCGACGCAAGCCTTTGCATCGACGGCATCCTCGATGATGACGCAAGCCCTGCTGCTTCTTCAGAACCAGCCGGTGTGCAACGCATCCTCGATGCAAGACTACACATCACAAGCCCCCTCGTCAACGGCTTCTTCAACAATGACAAAAGTCAGAAAAATCCCCCTTTCGGCAAATATTTGGTATCGAACAATGACTAGCAGCAAATACACTCAATCACCAGAATAAGACACTAACACCTTCAATAGGCCAAGTGTTCAGAAAATACAAACATTTATTTAGATTAAAAATATATATCATTACAATTCATCGTATACAATAAATGATCACAGATTTATACATCAAAAAACAACAATAATTAAAAAGTTAAAAACCACATATTATACAAAATTTACACAATCGGGAGAACCTGCAAGAAAAATTACTCTCTTGTCAAAAATGAAGCCAAAACCATTGGATCCGGATCATTCGTTTTCTGTAAAATGTAATTCTGAATACTGAATTCTTTCGATTAACAAATGTCTCCACAATCTCTAGTATGCCTTCTTTATCTTGCGTCGACGCGTTTCGGTGGATGTTAATGATTTAAGAACCACCTTCCTCAGGACAGAAATTCACGTCTCCCATGTAAATAATACGATCTGTATTCATGAAGCACCACAACTCCAGAAGAATTACAGGTTTAAGAACCTTGTAAAAATAGTGTCGGAGGACCAATGTCTCTCCTTCAGGTCGTGCTTTAAAAACTGGCCAATCAATCAGCCTACTGATAAGCCTTGAAATTCCTGAAACAGAATTATGAGGGATACAAGCCCCTTAATATTCGAAATGAGCACCAAGCTTCTTAGGATAGTGATAGTCCTCTGTTTATATGTTATTATGTGCCCATTGTTCCATATAGGCTTTTCTTTAGTTACTGTAATCTTAAGCGAGTTGGCCTCATATGCGGTGACGACTCCGTGGTTCAAGGAGTATCCAGTAGGCTGATTGATTGGCCAGTTTTTAAAGCACGACCTGAAGGAGAGACATTGGTCCTCCGACACTATTTTTACAAGGTTCTTAAACCTGTAATTCTTCTGGAGTTGTGGTGCTTCATGAATACAGATCATATTATTTACATGGGAGACGTGAATTTCTGTCCTGAGGAAGGTGGTTCTTAAATCATTAACATCCACCGAAACGCGTCGACGCAAGATAAAGAAGGCATACTAGAGATTGTGGAGACATTTGTTAATCGAAAGAATTCAGTATTCAGAATTGCATTTTACAGAAAACGAATGATCCGGATCCAATGGTTTTGCCTTCATTTTTGACAAGAGAGTAATTTTTCTTGCAGGTTCTCCCGATTGTGTAAATTTTGTATAATATGTGGTTTTTAACTTTTTAATTATTGTTGTTTTTTGATGTATAAATCTGTGATCATTTATTGTATACGATGAATTGTAATGATATATATTTTTAATCTAAATAAATGTTTGTATTTTCTGAACACTTGGCCTATTGAAGGTGTTAGTGTCTTATTCTGGTGATTGAGTGTATTTGCTGCTAGTCATTGTTCGATACCAAATATTTGCCGAAAGGGGGATTTTTCTGACTTTTGTCTTCTTGGTGCCCTACTCCCTTTGTGGTAAAAGGGCCCCTCTCAATAATTTTTGTGTTCTTCAACAATGATGCAGGACCACGGCCACGGCCTTCCAGCTCCCCAGAACTAATGCTGCGTGATGTACCTGGACGTGCATCGCCTCGAACTTGCGATGCATCCTTGTTGCAGGACCTGGCAATGCTCCGCAACCAAGTATGTTCAGCGAACCTAACTGGGTCCCTATAGCTGGTCCACATTCCATTGCGGTCAGCCTGAACTTGTTACTTTGTTCCGGTCTGGCGCGACCAGATAATCACAGATGGCGCTTGGTACTTTTTGGCGCTATTTTTATTGAAATCTTTGAACCTGCATATTTCCAGTTCTACTGATTAGATTTTTGTCATTCTGGTCTTGTTTTATTTATTAAAAAATACTCTAGTTTTTCTGATTTGGTGTGGGATTTTTCCTGTGTTATCACATTATTACTGTTTTCAAGCCTGACTGCTCTGTGCCAAGCTACCCAAGGATTGAGCATAGGTTAATTCAGGGTTTGCTTGTGTCTTCACCCTGACGAGGATTGCGGTTGCTGCTTGAGTAGCATTTCAGCCCCCTCAACCAGTAACTTGGCTGGCGGTAAACTCCACTTTGTAGGTGGAGTTCACAGAGTTTTGCCGCTCAGCGGTCCTCTTGGAGTGCAGAGTTTGATAAAAACTCCACTATGCTGCGTAGTGGATTTTACCGGCACCCACAGCTATGGGACTACATCTGATATGGCGGCAGAACTACTGGAAGCATCAGACGTATATGTCTTGCACATGCAAAGCAGCCCATCCATGTTTGCCTGGTCTTCTCTGCATCATTGGCAACTATGCCAGCATCGGGGCTGGGTGTTTGAGTCAGGGTGCTGCCCGTTCGGTTGTTCTTCGTATCGTATGTGCCCTGGTGGGAGCATGAAACCAACGGTCAGTCGGGCAAAACGTGACAGAAAACAAAGGAGGCTGGAGTGCGAGAGCTCGGTGAGCAGTGAGAGTGTTGAGGGTGGAGCTGCCCCTGAGTCCAAATATCTTGCCCTGTAGGAGGCCAAAAGCTCCGAAAAGCAATTGGGCATTTTCCCTGTGGAAGGTTGGGTGCATCCCTGCACCTTCACTGGTGGTAGCAGCTGCCTTGTCTGTGAAACTGCTGGATACTTCAGAGCCGGGAAGCGGAGTCTAAGTTGCTGCTCTGCTTGCACTCCTTCTGCCGTCGCTGCCCACAAACCTGAGAGGCAGCTAAGCATGGCCCTTACTGGAGGCAGCAATGGTGACATCCAACATATCTTTTTAAAGTGCCAACCAATGCTATGTTATGGGATGATGGTGATAAAGGTTACGCTGTTCACACCCAATTTGAGATAACCAATACTTTTGTTGGGCGTAGTGTACCAGTGCTTTGCTTTGATAGTTTAGATGAGAAGGTAGGAGGTGTGAACTGTTAAAAGTATTCAGATTTTTGGGAGCGTGGGTACAGATCTCATTACTCTGTGATTGCGGTATGTAATTACCCCTCCTTACATTTCCTTGCATATAACCTCGTTAAGTTTATACGGCTACCCAGCAGCCCAGCAAACAAAACAGTGCCTTGCCACTGTAATGCAGCGAGGGGCTTCCAATGATCCCCCTGCCGGCAAAAGCATCCACCAGTAGGTCACCAAACTTGCCATGACTGAAGCCCCTGCAAGGCTAAGAAGCCCGAGGCCCCGCTCCATTAAGATATAAAACAAAAACATAAGCGCCTGGAGTACATCTTCTCTTTACAGCGTGCTTCCTCACACCTGTTTGTAAATATATATATCTGGTGCAAGTTGGGTCAGGCTCGCCATTTGAATCATTGATTCTGCCAGGGATTTCTAAAATCGGCTTAATGGTATATGACATGCCAGCACCTGCTTTTTACCAAAAAGACAGAGTCCAGAAAACGTTCAGGCACACGGACCCGATGCCTACCGATGTCAATCGTGACCAACAACAGTAAACAAACTAATTCCTCAAACACAGTTCTGGGGGGAAGAACTTTGCAACTCATTCTGTTCATGCTTATTTTAGGCAGGGTCGGGATGAAAACATTTCTGGTGTATGATTAAAACTACACAGTCGAGCTAACAACAACAGATTTTTGCACCAAGGTATTCCGGATTGGTGGGGTGGGGGTTACAAGACTAGGTACGGAAGGTAATATACATTTCGCAAGTTGAGAGTATGTCATTTGGAAATGGCAGTATATGCATTCCTCCAAGTCTTCCAGCACCTCCGGAGTTTGCTCTTTGTTAAACACCATTAGCAAACCCTCACCTAACATTCAATTGTGAATTAAGACTCCAGGCAAGACTTAAAACTGTTAGCAATCGCACCATGCCTCTCCAGACAACGTGAGCGAGTTCATTAGTGAATGGGGGTGTTAGTGATGTCAGCCGAGTTCGGGGGGCCCTGACATGTGGCACTGGTGGTGCTTCTGCCCCTTGAATGTACGGAATCCCAGATGAAGTCACTGTGGAATATTAGTGTTAGCAAGGGGGCTTTGAGGTATGTGACCCCTGACAAGGTCACTCTGGAATGTTGGCATTGTCTCTGTCCCTCTGACTTGTGCGACCCAAATCGGGTCAGGGTGCCCCTCTATGCTATAGAATATGGGTGTTCACAGGGTAGCGTCGATGTTCGTGGCCCCTCGGAGGGTGGGGTACCCCACTGTAGAATATGGGTAGTATGCAGAGAGGTGGCTTTGACTGACTCAACCCCCTCCAAGGGCAGGGAACCCCAATGTGGAGAATGGGTGAGGGTGAGGGGGCTTTGATGTTCATGTGACCACAGCCGGCGGAGGGTACATCAGCGAGAGATGTTAACTTTACCCAGATCAGTTACTATGTATCTCAGCATGACACCTTGTTACAAAAAGTCACTGTAAAGTTAAAAACACAATGTGGGAAGGAGGTCAAAGTCTGGTACCGATCCCCGATGGGCCCCGATGTACCGTGACAGAGAACTCGAGTAACTCAAAATGAAAGCAGGCCCAGTGTCATGCTTCAGGTGGAGCTAATTGAAATAAGTCCTTGCTGTTACCCTCTGACCCATGAGCTCCGGGAATCTCTGCACCTGCTGACAGACCAAAGAGACAAACATTGTGCGGGAACTAGGGGTGGCCGAGCAATACTCCGCCTGCTTGCGGAACTCAACAGAGCTTGGTGGAGTTTTTCGGTAACCCCGCAGAATTCCGCGGAGTGAAACTCCACGAGCTCTGCCTGGCCTACCAGTAACCCAATTTCCTCACATTAGTAAAACCCAAATAACATACCATAACACAACATACCTTTTTTTTTTTGTGATCTAGGCAAATTATTGTATAACCTCAGGACTAAGTGCCAATCTTTTCTAAGATTAGGAGCCCTCAGACGTGCTAAACACATGTATAAAAAATCTGGATGAAACTGATCCTAGATTGTCTTCTGGTTCAGGGAAGATCTGGGCCTGCAGTTTTGGCTTGACTGTTCCTATTGGAGCAATGTTAAGACAGATTTGCATATGGCTAGGTCAAAACTGAGGTATGCAAAATAAGGATGGACTGGGATCTGGCCCGAGCAATTACCAGTGGGTGAGATAAATTCAAGCATTCAATTCATCACTTTTTCTAAATTTCAGTGTGTCGCCCTAAGTGGGACAGCTATGCCTAGACATTGGTCCCATGCACACGGTGTCACTAAAACCCAGCTACAACTGGCTGATGGGGCCTAATCAGGGTGAAACTGATCCTAGGTTGATTGCCTTCCGTTTCAGGGAGAAACTAGCCTGGTAGTTCAAGTTGGACTGTTCCCATTGGAGCAGGGTCAAAAATGATTTGCATACGGCTGGGTCCAAACAGAGGTGGCATGGTGTGCAAAATAACGATGGACTGGGAAACGGTTTCAGTAATTAACGGGAGAATGAGATTAATTCAAGCATTCCATCCATCACTTTTCTTATACGTCCGTATAAACACATGTATAAAGCACTAACGCATAAGTGGGCATGTGCAAGTGTTTAGCATAGAGTTCTGAAGAACAAAAAATATACAATACTGTCTAGGAATAATTTTACAGATATCTGATTTGGGAACTATGATGTGATTGTAAGTGAAAGTGAGGACACTGAGAGATTTGTTTTGGAACCAGTTGGTATTAAAGCCTTTTTTGTAGCAGCCCTGATTTGTGGCAGCATGAACATCATTTGGCACTGGAGTAGGATTAATAATTCACAACCGCAACCATTAGCACGATTCCCTTGTTTTGTTGCAGGAATTACATTTCCTGCTTTAATAATAGCTGACCTCTCTCTGGTTCAAACTTTTTGTTTATAGATGGGGGATTAATATTGTCATTGCATCTGGCGCTATTCCGATTAGGAGCTCATATAAATCACTATTTCATCTTCCGGAATAGAATAAACGTTTCAAGAGTCATACTATGGAAATAACTTAAGTTAATGTCGGCCATGAAAGAGCAGGCTGCCGCCTTAATGACGATCAAAGGGGACCTTTGTCTTAAGGCATTATAGTTAGTGGTGCTGCTGCAGAGACCAATAGGTTGCTTTTCTAACTACAAATGGGCAGGTAGTCTGTCTGCTTTATGAATAACCTCTGATGCAAATGATTGCTGACAGTCACTGTCTCTGTGAAGAGACAGTAAAAACAAACAGGCCTATAATTGAATCTTGGGTGATGCTATGAAAATTTAATGAACTATTTTGTCATTTGAAGTCAACAAATATATGAAGGTCTGAATGGCACATAAAACACAGCATAGATTAATTTACACATGTCTGTTTGCTGTGTGCCCACATTAATTCCAAGAGGCAATTTTAAACACGTGGGAGTTGGAGCGAGATAAGGGCCATCATTCTAATTTAATCCTTCATTCTGATTGGCACGCTACAGTGGGAGCTAATAACGCATACATTAAATACCAGTGTGACAGGGTCCAGCAGGGTCCAGTATTAACTGGGTGAAGTAGTATCTCTCATTCTGAGTTCCTCACCTCGGAATGATGGAGTGCACTATTTTCATCCTACTTGTAATCCTGCATCAGGGGCAAACTAATGTTGTTGCCCAAATTGGGATGAAGGTCCCACTGGACTGAAGGCCTTAGTTTTACCATTGCCATGACTGCTATATAATATTATAGACCCCATTTTGCCACTACCTCTGCCTGTACCTTCCTACCCATCAGAACAAAGACCAAGTCTGTGACTACCTTTGCTAAGTTGATCGTACATTCTTGGTAGATTGTCTAGACTAGATTGTCTGAGTCTTCACAGAAATTGCTAAATACCAAATCAGTGGTTAGTTCCTTCCTATCTCCTATTGAAGGTGAACATGAAATCAGTAGATGGAGTTGTCTGAACCCGTTATCTGGAGTTCCAGATGAAACCAATGATACCCAGATGCTGGTAAAGTTGGCGAGAGGGCCAGGAGATGAAAGGCCATACATTTACCACTATTTGGTAGCCATCTATGCGTGAATGCATGAAAGCTGATGTATGCTGAATGGGCCCAAGACGAAGATTCTGGCAATGAAATAGGACAGAGCTCAACTCCTCCACTCCTCTACTTACCCTTTCATTTAGCTGCATTAAACTAAAGGGACTGCTCCATCTGGCAGACATGCCACTACAAATGTGGGTATTTGTTGGCTGCAATCACACTTACCATCAACAAAGAGCTCAGTTAGTTATGTTTACTAATGTTAAACTTTGATTTAATGGAGTTTGATGTTCTGTATTTTCCCTTCCCCAAGGGCCTTGTTTCCAAAACTCCTAACTTGTCCATAGAGAAATTGCCAAGGGTTGGTTCTGGTAGTCCCGTTTTGGGCTCGGAATCCTGGTTTTTGGTTCTCCACCAGATAGGTCGATGCGAGAGTGGATACGTCTAATGCTCCTGACAAACCTACAATCACCTCTCCTCTTGGTGTGGGGTCATCCCTCCAGAGGAGGCATCTATTGGTGTGGTGATTGAATGACAAGGTTTGGAAAGACTGTGACTGCCACAAGTGGTTGCTACTGCTCTCCCGGCTTCCAGGCATCCATCTACTTGGAAGGCTTACAATCATCTTTGGACCTCTTTCCGGAATGAAGTTCCAAGAAAGGAGTTGCACTGTGGCAAATGTAACCAGATTTTGAAATTACAGTTTTGTCCAGGTGGGTTTGCCGGGGGTTTATCTCGGACTACTCTGATGATACATTGGCCTACCTTCAAGGCCTTCATAGAACATTTGGGGGTCTTACAGCTGTGCAATCTTTTGCCTTCCAGCACTTTATGTGGTTTTCTCTGGCCTTTCCTCTAGTGAGCGGGGGGATTCACCTCCTTGGAACCATTCTCCAGTTATTTCTTTAGTGAAAGGGGCTACTTTTGAACCTTTAAGAGAAGTTTAAATGAAATTTCTGACCCTTAAATTCTCTTTTTGGTGGCTATTATTTTCGCCAGGAGACTTGGGGAAATGGGTCTTTAGTTTACCAGACTTTTTCTTTACTGTTTCTAAGTAGAATGATTCTTTGAATAGGTTCAGAACTCAATGAGTTTCATACTAATTCTATAACTTCTGAAGAAGTGGCTTTGCATTCGATACGTTTAGAGCTGTTTCTGTTTATCTCAAGAGGTTAGCCTTCTTTTGTGACTGCAACAGTATATTTATCAACTATGACCCAGCTATATAGGGCATAAGTATTTCTTCTGCAACTTTAAGTCGCTGGATGAAGTCAACTATTTATTTTCCCTATGTGTTTTCAGGGAAGGAGATTCTTGTTCAAGGTTTCTCCTTAAAGGGTATGGTAACTTTGTGAGCAGAAGCTCAAGGTGTATGCATTGCAGACATTTGTGAGGCACTTACCTAGACAGTGTCATCTACCTTAGTATTCCATTGAAAGTTGGATGTGAATATCCTAATCCCTTTATCCTTTGGCACCTGGATTCTGTTGGCTCAAGATGATTGTTTTAAGATGTATTCATTACTGTTTCAGTATTTGAGAGTCACATTCTGGTTTCACTGCTGTTTTGTGTTTTGAATTGTGTGTTCCAAAGCTGCTGAACTTGCTTGGGTATGTCCTCATACATAAGGATGGAGATGTGGAAGGAAACTGAGAAGGTAACGTCTAGATTTCTTACCATAATCCTATTACTCTTCTTTTTCACTCCCCGTACCAGGCCTTAGTCCCTCCCTCCCTCTTGGTCTGCTGCTTCAGCTTTATGCTTGGGTAGTTATAAGCAGGAGGAATCATCAGGAGCATACCCTTTACAGGTTGCTAAAGGACAGGGGCGGCTTCTCCGCAATGGCGGAGGAGCGTTGCCCCACTGCCTGGCTCAGAGTCAGCAAATAAAAAATAAAATGATGTTCAGCATTGTTTTATTTTTCATGTGCTGGCTCTGAGCCAGCTTGTGCAGGAAGGGGCGGTACCCGGGAGGAGGAGTGCTATGTGCACTCCCTAAGTGTGCATATTTGTTTGGCCGGCTGTCTCAGGCCAATCAAAGCACACATGCGCATTTAGGTTTCAGGCTAGAGAGTCTGTGGGGTTTTCTCCAGCCCGGCTGTTCAATGCAGCCGGGCTGGAGAAACTCCCACAGACTCCCTGGCCTGAGCGGAGCATCTTTTCAGCCTGCTCAGGCCAATCCCAGCGCTGCTCTCCTAGGAGAGCAGCGCGGGGATTGGATGGGAGTCTGTCCCAGAGGTTGCTGGGACCAGGAAGAGAGGATAAAGCGCAGCGCGAGAGGTGGCCATCGAGTTCAGGTACGTTTTTTAATTTTATTTTTATATATTCTTAACACCTTCTTAATATTTTTATATATTAACACCCCACACGCTCCCTCCACTCTCAATCAATCAATCAATCAGGGGTTTATAAAGCGCGCTACTCACCCATGAGGGTCTCAAGGCACTGGAGGGAGTGGGCAGCTCGGGATCAGTCGAAGAGCCAGGTCTTGAGGCTCTTCCTGAAGGTGTGCAGAGTGGGGGACCGTCTGATGTTGACTGGGAGCTCGTTCCAGGTCTTTGCTGCGACGTAGGAGAAGACTCTTCCGCCTGCTCTGGTTCTGCGGATGCGTGGGGTCTCTGCCAGGTCGAGGTCGGCGGAGCGGAGGTTCCTTTTGAGTACGTGGAAGGAGACTCTTTCGTTGAGGTATTTGGGTCCGATGTTGTGGAGGGATTTTTAGGCGTGGGTGAGTAGTTTGAAGGTTACTCTCTTCTCGATGGGAGCCAGTGGAGGTCTCATAGGTGCTGGGTCATGTGCTTGTGTCGTGGGGTTCCGAGGATGAGTCTGGCTGCAGGTTTCTGGATGGTTTGGAGCTTGTGTAGCAGGGTTTTGTTGATTCCGGCGTAGAGGGCGTTACCGTAGTCCAGTCTGCTGGTTATGAGTGCGTGGGTGACGGGCTTTCTGCATTCGGGGGGATCCACTTGAAGGTCTTGTGGAGGATGCGGAGGGAGTTGAAGCAGGTGGAGGCGACGGCGTTGATCTGGCGGGTCAAGGTGAGGGAGGAGTCTAGAATGATGCCAAGGTTCCGGGCGTGGTCCGTCGGGGTGGGTGGTTTTCCGAGGGCAGGGGGCCACCAGGAGCTGTCCCACGCGGTGAGGGAGGGCCCGAGGACGAGGACCTTTGTCTTCTCCGAGTTCAGTTTTAGGCAGCTGTCGCTCATCCAGGCTGCGACATCTTTCATTCCTTCTTGGAAGCTGAGTCTGGTGTCTTCGGGGTTCGTGAGAGAGAGGATGAGCTGGGTGTCGTCGGCGTAAGATACTATGCTGAGCCCATGCTGTCTGACGATGGCGGCGAGGGGGGCCATGTAGATGTTGAAGAGCGTGGGGCTGAGCGAGGATCCTTGGGGTACTCTACAGTTGATCTCTGTAGGTTCGGAGAGGAAGGGAGGGAGTCTGATCCTTTGGGTTCTGTCGGAGAGAAAGGAGCGGATCCAGTCGAGGGCGGTTCCTCGTATACCGGCGTCGTGGAGTCTGGCTGCGAGAGTGCGGTGTGAGACGGTGTCGAAGGCTGCAGAGAGGTCTAGTAGGATGAGGGCCGCAGTGTGGCCCTGGTCGAGTAGCATGCGGATGTTATCGGTGGCGGCGAGGAGGGCGGTCTCGCTGCTGTGGTTGCTGCGAAATCCGGACTGGGAGGAGTCGAGGATGGCGTTCTCTTTGATGAAGGTGGTCAGCTGGGCGTTGATGAATCTCTCGGTGACTTTGGCTGCGAAGGGAAGGAGAGAGATGGGCCGGTAGTTTTTCAGGTCCGTCGGGCCGGCCGAGGGTTTCTTGAGGAGGGGCTAGACCTCTGCCCGTTTCCAGTCGTCAGGGAAGATGCCGGATTCGAGGGAGGCGTTGATGGTCCGGCCTAGTTTTGGTGATATGGCTGCGGCGGCTAGATATGTACGAATAGGGAAAGAAAACTCCCATGCAGTTAGTTCTCATGTTGGAAAAGATTGGATGTTGTTATTGGTGGAAAATGATGCATCTATGTCCTGAGTTTATCCACAAATGGTGAGAGCACTGCCCATAAAAGAGGGGTTAATTGTTGCATAATAGTGCCCATATACAAAGATCGATACAACTGCTTTGTGCAATTAGTGTGAGTACATGTATGATGTAACTCAAACAAATAAATAACAACGCCTTGTCTGAAGAGGCCTGCGGGGAACCTTCTTTTGCAATGTAAAGGATGTCCTTGTTCATGTTTTGTAAAGTGTCACAGTCCATTTACCAGATTTTTCCTTGTTAAATATTGGGTCCTGCATTTGATCCCCAATGTCTCTCTTTCAAGCAAATTACTGCAATATGGGCACTGTCCTTGTTGGCAAAAAAGATCTGCCCCGAAGTTGCCAAATCTTCTCCACGCCTCCGAAAACACTGTTCGATATAGACAGTCTACTGAGATAAGGGTAACACTCAACTCAATCAGTCTGGCCTCAATTTTTCCACTATCTGATGTGGACTGCTTTCAAAGATGGACAGTGTTTCTCTGCCTAGAGGAGAGTTTCAACTTTACTTCTGCAAGATTCTTGCATCCAGTGTCTCCCTGACGTTTCACATGGGCCTAGGTCATTGTGCTGTCTGTTCTTGGATCCACAAGTCTTCCCTAAACATATATGACAGAAGATTGAAGGGTCCAAAGAACCACAGAAAGTTTTATCCAGTTGGATGAATAGTTCAACTCCTTCTTCCTCTAAAAACTCCAGAGTTACACCACCAATCAAGCCCTGAATTATTTTGGCATTCTGTTATCGCCCCATGAAGTGCACCCCAAGTGTGATATATAAAACCCCAGCAGACCTGTCAAGCAGGATTTGACATTCAAACAGCATTTGACACTGTAATGTTATAAAGGAGGCTCACAGACCCACCCTAAATGTTCTGTCAGGCTCACAGGGGTCATCTCTGCCATTCAAGTCAGGCTATTGTTTGCTGCTGGGAGGCATTTCACACCCATTTACCCCAATTAAAATGCTAATTACTGGCTGGCAGAAGTGGGAGGACAAATGTAAATTTGTCTCCAGAGACTTTAGGGAGGCAAATGGTACATTTCTAAAAGTGCCCATTCCCCAGTATTTGTCAAAAATCTGACCTCACCTATGAATTGGATGTTTAATAAAGCTGTTTACATTTAATAAATGTAATAATGTTACCCAGTTTTTTCCTATGGAACAGGAAGCCTTGCTACAGGGGCTTTTTCATTGTAACATCATGTTTAACATCAAGGCCCAGATTTACTAAGGACTTACATTGTCCTTGTGTGACCCAAGTTATGGCAAGGCGACATAAGCCCTTATCTGGGATTACTAAGCTATGCAAAGCCACTTCGCGTGATTTTGCGTGGCTTAGTAAATATATAGAAATGCAACGCCTCGCGCTACTTTGCATCCGGGAGTCATTCTATGGGTGGAGCAATGACTGGGATTGCCCTAAAATGGTGCGCCTCCCAGACCGAGGCGTAACGAGGAGAAATATCTTTATTTCTCCTTGTTACTTCCTTTTTCTATGTTTAATGCTTTTGGCATCACATATAGAAAAAGAAAAATGCCTTTAAGGATTGATTTTGTGCAGGTAGGTAGGCCTTCCTGCACAAAATAATCCTACTCATACCACAGGCACCCCTGCAGCAAGACACAAAGCTGCATTGGCATTAGGCAGCCTCAAGTGTGACAGTGCAAAGATGGAGCAGAAGTGCACCATATCTTAGTAGATATGGTGCATTTCTGCTCTCCCTGTTTCATGCAGCTTAGCAACTTTGCTTGCTGTCCTGCATTGAGCGAAAGTTACTAAAATTCCTACATGCCTTATAGGCAAAGAGGCCTTTATAGGGGTGACTTAAAAATATGTATAAGGAAGGTTTTGATCTGTAGAAAGGGGTTATTTGACAGATCAAATTTGCAGATTAAACTGTAACAGCCAGGCTACAAAAGATGTTTGTACAGTTGCTGCAGTGGGTTGCACAATGGGTATGCTGTCCATTAGTTAACATTTAACTTTCTGGCCTTGGATACACTTTGTACCATGTACTAGGGACTTATATGTAAGGTAAATATGTCAATTAAAGTTATGCAAATTTCACCACATTTAAAGGGGAAGCACAGTCACTTAATCACTGGTTAGCGGAGGTGAAGTGCAGAGTTTTACAGCCAACAAAAGTATAGGGTCCAGCAAAAGGTGAAAAACCCGGATGTTCATGCAGGAAAGGCAAAATTCCTACAGTCTTGTAATTTGGTTCCCAAAAAATTGATTTCCTAAGAAGTGAAGCTAGACCACCCATACTTTTGAAGAATCTGCTCCTTGATTCAAGAATCCCAGGCTCAGATGCACAAATACTTTGCATTTTAACGCAAACCTGATGCAAAGTGTTGCGTGGTATTTATAATACAAAGCAAATTGCGATTTGAGTTGGGTTGTAACCAAAAGTAATGAGCTGCTTTGAGTTACTTTGTGTCAAGATGGCGCTCCATAGGTGGTGCATGGGAGTTTTCATCCATCCACTCATTGGTCTTGGCACAAATCCCTATCTATAGACAGGGATTTAAGCCAAAATCCAGCGCCTCCTCAAGGCAGGCGTAGCGAGGACACATATTTTTATTTCTCCTCTTTTTCCCCCATTTGCATGTGTGCTACATTTTACAGCACACAAACAAAGAGGGAAATCTCTTAAAGTATAGTTTTTGTACAGGAAGGGAACACTTCCTGTACAAAAACTATTCTTACCACAATGCAGACACCCTTGCACTATGGTGCAAAGGTGCCAGGGTTTTCACATGGCAGCACGAAGTGTGTCAGCACAGGGAGGAGCACCACATCTAATTAGATATGGTGCTGTTCTGCTCTCTATCGTTTATGCAATGCAATGCAACAACTTTCCTTGCAGCTCTGCATTGCGTGATTTCATAGTAAATCTGGGCCCAAATGTTTTATCAGCGCCAATCTCAACACCAGAAGCTGTTGCTTTCAGAGTATGAAAGGATTATCTGCAAGAAGTGGGTGTGTAACTCCAACCTACAAAAAGGTTCTGTCTCATCTTCCCCCGCCAATGTTGTTGATGGCAGAGGCTGAAAATCCCTAACAGGCTCTGTGAAGCACAAGAAAGCGTACAAAACTGAAGCCATCATGTCTTACTCATCCACTACTACTGTGGAGCCAGATTGGAAAGCATTGGAACCTCCAAAGGTCTGAGGTAAGTGTGGGCTATCGACTGGATACATTCTGGCCAAAACACACCCATCTCTTTCCACTCTTGAAATCATTTGCCATGAGTCACTGGCAGTGACTTAAGAGCAGAATAGCTTAACTGTGAAAGTAAAAGCAAGGCTGTACTGGCCAAAGCGGGCATCAGGCGTTTTCCTGGGAGGCTGGAAGGGTAGGGGCCGGTTTTGCAGCAGTGGGGGTCTTTTTTTATTACTGGGGGCCGGTTTTGCAGCGATGCCCTAATATCTGCCCCCAGTAACAAAAGCAGCAGTGCTTCACACTTGCATTCCCCTGTCCCCTCCCCCGGGGCTAATCCTACAAAATTGCCAGGGTTGCTTAGGGCTCCCAGTCTGGCCCTAAGTAAAAGGATCTCTTCAGGTTCAGCAGAAAGACTTAGATTTTTCATCAAGTAACTGAGGAGCAGATCTAATTTTTCTTTGTCCCTTCATAGTACAGGGGTGACCTGGATGATGGAGAAGGAGAAGTAAGGAGAGCTCAGTAAATCCGGATTTCCAGTACTTTGCTTATCCATTATGACTGTAAAAGGGACTGAAATTAAAGCACAAATGTGAGCATTCAGTAGGCTCCGTTTCTGCTGGGCTTTCAGTCTGAGACGCCTCTTCAGAAGAAGCTTCACACACTCGTTTTGCAGGGCGCTACTGCAACGACAATGCTGCACAGTAGAATGGCACAAATCAACACTTTGGGGCCGATTCCGATCTCGGCTGGTAGGGCACCGAATCGGATTCGGCTTTACCGGATCCGATTCGGAGGCCTTGTTTCCGACCGATTCATTCATGCGTCCGGGCGAGCGAGTACGATGCGAGCGTACGCGAAATCCCCGACCGACTCGTTCGCGGGTCCGAACCGCTCCGACCGACTCGCACGGACATGACTTGCACCACGCAATGGAGACGTTCCCCGACCGAGCAAGTACGATGCGCGCCTCGAACAGTCCGACCGACTCGCGCCGTCCGGCTCCAAAGAGCAGTCGGAGCCGGACTTTGGGGGTCTGTGTCGGACCCCCTGCACGCGTAGCCACGCGAGTCGCACACAGGGGGGACCCATGGGTCCCCCCTACACGTGCATGTACGGTGCGAGTCGCACCAATGCGTACCCGCTGTAGGGGGCGCCCTTGTTCGCGACGCACCCATTCAGTCAATGGGAGCCCGTGTACGCGTCGTACGACCGGCTCCCATTGACTTCAATGGGAGTCTGACCGAATCGAGTCCGATAGCATACGTACGCATCGTACTCATTCGGTCGGGCTGCTAGAGTCCGATTCGGTCGGAAATCTCTCCGGGTCCGGCTCGGTCGGAGAGATTTCCGGCCTGAATCGGAATCGGCCCCTGTGTCGCTGTTGCTGACACTGCACCAGTGCAAATTATTTAAATTGTGCAGTTTATATTTCTAATAATATTAATTTTATGCATGTATGCCCCAAGGTAAACAAGATTTACAACTTATAAACACCCTATGTATATTTCCTTTTAATTCTCCAATTTTCATATCACATTTTCAAAATGCATAGGGACAAATTGTGTTTCCAAAAGCATTTCTTAAAAAAATGTTCATTAATGATTTAGAAAATTAACAGCTTGGTGGAACAGGCACTGGAGCGTAGGAGGGAAAATCCTGCAACAGACACACAACTAATTTGCTAATTACATCACTCAATAATGTTCATTAAAAATGGAAAAAAATTCTACTGAAATGATTTAGTTGGACACATATTTTATATCCATTTTAATATATAAAACTACAGCAGTGAGTTTTTGAGGAATAGCGGATATTGATGAACTCTGCTCCTTGCTAACAGTCTCAGCCCCTGTTGTCCCGGAGGAGTCCCCCCATGTCCAAGTGGAAAATATTAACATCTGGCTGGACTCGGCCAGAGACAGAATAGTACCACTGAGGAAAGTTAAAATAAAGAGGACTCATGATGCCCAACGCTGGTTTTCGGCAGATCTGAAAGCAAAGAAAACAGCTTTGAGGAAAGCAGAACGCAAATGGTGACGTGACTATAGCCCTAATCAAAAGGCCGTTTTTGTGTCTCTACTAAGAGACTACAAAACAGCTGTCCTTCAAACTAAGGCAGAATATTTTTCTGCTAAAATATTAAATTCCACCAATAAAGCTAAGGACATCTTCTCCATAGTGGATGAACTCTCCAAATTAGACCGAGTCATTGCTAAACCCACTCCATCGCAATCTCTATGTGACTCGCTCAATACTTTCTTTATCGAGAAAATTGCTACCATCAAAGCTAGCATCCCCAAATCTACTACACCCCTGGCTCCCCATCACTTTTGCAAGAATTCGGTGCTTTTAGATCACATTCCACCCATTACTAGAGATGCTTTCCTCACCCTACTCAAAAAAGTTGGATCTGGCTCTCCTGCGGATAGCTGTCCTCCCTATATCCTTCGGGAAATTTTTTCGCGCTATCCGGATCCTCCTCTACTGCTTCTCAACAACTCCCTTGCCCAAGGGACTGTCCCCAATCTATTTAAGATGGTGGAAGTTGTCCCCATCCTTAAGAAACCCAGCCTAGACCCACTAACACCCGGCTGCTACCGTCCCATCTCCCTGCTACCCTATCTGAGCAAGGTTTTAGAAGCCCATGTTGCCACCTGTTTTAGCTCCTTTGTAGAGCAGACCCACTATTTGGACTCTCACCAGGCAGGTTTTAGACCTGAACACTCCACCGAGTCCGTTATTTTGGCAGTTATGGATGAACTGAGAAGGGGGGCCGATCAGGGTACTACCCAGGACCTGGTGCTACTCGATCTGTCGGCTGCCTTCGACACGGTCGAGCACCATCTTCTGATCAACCATGTCGGCCGCGCTGGGATCCAGGGCTTGTCTTTGAAATGGACCACTTCCTTTCTCAGCAACCGTTCTCAATCGGTGCGCCTGGCTAGCTTCAGGGCAGAGCAAAAAAAATTGACCTGTGGGGTCCCGCAGGGCTCTTCCCTTTCACCCTTACTTTTCAATCTGTATGTTCTCCCCTTGGTCTTGGCCCTGCGTAAAAGAGAGGTCGTAGTCTTTAATTACGCTGACGACCTTCAGCTGGTATTTAACATTGACACCTCCGTATCATCTGTGTCCAGCTTCCAATCTACTATGAATTTCATCAGTGACTGGATGAATACCAATCAACTCAAGTTAAACCCAGACAAAACGGAGTTGATCCTTACTGGTGGTCTGGCCAACCCCTGGAATTCCAACTTCTGGCCACCGCTATTAGGGAGCCACCCCCTCCCAGTCAGCTCGGTAAAAAGTCTGGGAATCGTCATCAGTAATGATTTAACCATGAAGGCTCAGATCAGCTCAGTGGTCTCTGCGTGTTTTTTCCATCTCCGAAGAATTCGGAAAAATCGGCAGATTCCTTTCCACCGCAGCTCTGACCCAAGTGGTTCTTGCCCTAGTCATCTCGCGTATTGACTACGCAAATTCCCTGTATACTGGCATACCGGCCTACCAGTTACATCGGCTGCAACTGGTCCAGAATCAGGCAGCTAGGTTTATCTTCGGTCAGCCTAAACACCGGCATGTGAGTCTATTGTTGAAAAGCCTTCACTGGATTCCTTTACCACAACGCTGCCTGTTTAAGCTGGGATGTACCATCTATAAAGACCTTTCAGGACGTGGGCCCGCCTTCATCGCCTCTAATATACAATGGTACATACCCTCTCGCGACCTACGTTCCTCTAATAAAAACTTGTTGGTCCCCCACACCTTCAAACGAAAAAAACATGGAGGTCTTAGATACACGACCTTGGCCCCCCAGTTCTGGAACACCCTCCCCTCTAATCTGCGTACTGCCGATATCCTACACCGAGTTCAGGAAATTACTTAAGACCTGGCTATTCACCCAGGCGTACAACTGAAAACCCATTCACTATTATGCAACTGCCGCCGTCCTCCCTCAGCGCCAAGAAACCGCCTGGTGAACGTGCGCACTACAAATCACCTTTAATATAACATAACATAACAATTAACAGCTCACAGTGAGAAGTACAGCGATGATTTTTTGAGAAGCATAAGATTATCTTTGTGTGCCCCTGTTGTACTGTTATTGAGGTTTACATTTTACATGAGAGTGGACTAGGGTTCCTTCCTCATGAGGAGAGTTCTCTAAAGCTACTTGGGAGTAGTGAAGAATATACTTTTAGGGCTAAGACTATATCCCTGGCAGGAGGTGCTGTAAATAGTGTTGAACAAAACACTTAGGGGGATATTCACAAAGAAGTGGCGTGAGAGGCGTTAGCCTCCTTGGCTTAACACCTCTCACCGCCACTTCGGAAACGCCAGGCTGCACCCTATTCACAAGAATGTGGTGCAGCCTGCGTTTCCCCCTGCGACAGCGCTAAGTCTCATGACTTAACGCCAAAACAGGCACCCTTGCACCAGAGCGCAAGGGTGTCTGCGAGCAGGGAGGTTTGTTAATGCACAGGAAGGTGTCCCTCCCAAACAAATGTGTGCAAATGTAATAACATTTCTTACAATGTCAAGTTTATTTCCATGATTTCAATGGAAGATTGAGAATGACACTCTTACATTCACCAAAATCTGTGCAACCCCTTTGCTTGCCCTGCTCTTTTATCCAAGGCTACAGCTGACACAAAGCATGGTGGTTAGGATGGTTTTCAATCTATACAAATGTCATCGTGTTTATCATGCCTTCCTGCTCTCCAATGGCTACCTGTGGAATACCGGATTATTCTTAACACCATGGTCCGGCTCACGTAACATTTCTGACTGATCTATTTCAGGTCCTTGTTGGTAAGATAAGGCACGGCTTGCTTCAAACACGTTTTACCACCATATTATGAAAAGAATTCTGGATGTGGTAATGTGTGATAAGAACGTTTATGTATATATGTTGTAGTGTATTTTTATGTGAATGTGATGTGTTCTGTTGCTTTCTAAGCTTAAGCTGCTGTGTATGTTATTGTGTTAAGTTCTGTTGTTCACTTTACATATGTAAACAAATGTTGCTACATTTCCAGCCAAAAGCAGCAAATTACGTTTTAATGACAAACAACAATTTACTCTTGTCCAAGGTGATAAAATTGCACTGCTCCCCCTCGCCAACTACTTAAGACCCCAGTCAGCCTGAAACTGTAGCAGAGAATGAGTCTAAACTCACTTTATGTGATACAGCCCCATCTGCTTGGGCCATTTGGCCTTCTATGATCAGGCTCCTGAGTCCTAAGTGTATCCATGCCAGTCAGTTTTGGCATGCTTCCCTCAGATCTCTTTGATCTCATTCCTGCCTTCTCTCCATGATCCCTCATGTTCGACCTGGCATCCTTGGTGTGGTTTCCCCTAACTTTTTGCCCTCTGACCTCCTGTTTTTCTGACTCATGTTTGCTGGCCTTTAGGAATCTGTGCACTTTACCACTGCTGACCATTGCTAAAGTGCAGGTGCTTTGTCCGCTAAATGGTTACGTTGGCTTCTCCACAATTGGTTGCCCCAAACTTTTTGCCTTTCTCCTCCTCTTTTTCAGACCTTGTTTTTGTTGGCTTAAGTATTGTGGCCACTTTACCACTGCTAACCAGTGCTAAAGTGCATATGCTCTGTACTCTAAGCATGGTGAGATCCACAATTGACATGTTTAATTTACTTGTAAGTCCCTAGTAAAGTGCACTATTTGTGCCCAGGGCCTGTGAATTAAATGCTACTAATGGGCCTGCAGCACTGATTGCACCACCCATTACAATAGCCTTTAAAACATGTCTCAGGCCTGGCACTGCAGACCCTGTATGTACAGTTTTAAACTGCCATTTCGACCTGGAAAGTATACCCACTTGCCAGGCCCAACCATTCCTTTTTATTACATGTAAGTCACCCCTAAGGTAGGTCCTAGTTAGCCCCAAGGGCAGGGTACAGTGTAGTTAAAAAAGTTGGACATGCACTTTTGAACTTAACATGTCTTAAATTCGTTTTTCACTATTGCAAGGGCTGCCTCTCCCATAGGATAGCATTGGGATTACCCTAAAATATCTTTTAGGTGTAAATTCCAATTGGGAAGATATAGATACCTGGAGAAAGTGTCCCTGTCCCAGGGCTCATAATTTAAAATCACAACTTATGGTGAAGTTGGATTTTAAATTGTAAGTCTGAAAATGCCACTTTTAGAAACCTAAAGCAAAAGACACACAATTGATGGACGGAATGCAGAACAAATCAAAACATTCACCCCTAGTCAAGAGATCTGAGTTAAATCCATTGTTCTTTTGCTCACCATGCCACCCCAGTTTAGACCTGACCATATGCAAATCAGTCTTCAACCTGTGCCTCATGGGAACACTCCAGCCGGAACTGCCAAGCCAGGTCCTCCCTGGACCGGAAACAAGCATCCTAGGACCGGTTTCGGGGTTTCACCCCTCATCAGCCAGGATAGCTTGAATCCAGTGGCACAGTGAGCCCGGGACCCACTTCTGGCCATACCATGATCCCTTACAGCCACAGCTTCTCGTGAATCTGTCTGCAGGCCTCAGTTACCATACTTAACCACAGACTTTGGTTCTAACACGTGCCTTTGGCCCCCCTAGACCTCTTACAACTTTCGGTTATGTTCACCATTTCGCCACCCCTGCACGCGGCAGAGGGAAGCATGTATTCTTGACTCACACTACATGACCCAGTGTGTAGTAATTTTATAGCTATTCAATACCTAGCAGCACATGACCCAGGATAATATGTTGCATGGCTAAACACAAATAAGGTCCCAAGGCGAGACTGATTGCATTGCAAATGCTTGTTCCAACTGATGATCCATTTTAAAGCCCAGACAGAGGGGTCGATTCCGATCTCGGCCGGTAGGGCACCTAACAGTATTTGTCCGGAAAAAATACCAGCCGAATGCGTGTTTCCCGACCGATTCGTACACACGTCCGGACGAACAAGTACGATGCGTATAACAACTCATTTTCCGAGCGAGCCGTACTCACCCAATCCAGCTCCTGTTCCCCGCCCGAGCCGGATCCGTGAACGCCGAATCGAGCCACACGGAAGCAAATACACAGCACCTTCCGGCCGGACTAGTACGATGCGCAATCCGTACGCGCCGAACCCGTCGCTACGTCCGGCACGTTTGAGCATCCTGGCGAGCCGTACATAAGCTCCGTTTCGCGCCACAAGACGATCCACGGCTATGAGACGAACAAGCCTGCTACGAGTACGACTCGAAGACACGAGAAACCCGAACGAGACGATCCAAGCATGAATCCCATTGCGCAGGTCCTACCTATACTCTACATCTATTACCGGGACCGGCACGGACGCGTACGGCGCAGACGGTAAGTCAAACTCCAACAATACAAACAAACTACACGTACCCGAAATATGTCACACACACATAGGGATGCACAAATAAAGTACACTAGCAACAGCAGAACCATAGGGGTGGGATGGCCAACACCAATGCCATACACACCCATAGGGGATGGATGCCTACCACTACCACCATCACTACTCAGGGGGCCTGGATGCCTGCCACTACTACCATCCCCACCCTTAGGGGGATGGATGCCTACCACTACCACCATCACTACTCAGGGGGCTGGATGCCTGTCACTACTACCATCCCCACTCATAGGGGGATGGATGCCTACCACTACTACCATCCCCACTCATGGGGGGATGGATGCCTACCGCTACCACCACCCCTACTCAGGGGGCCTGGATGCCTGTCACTACTACCATCCCCACTCATAGGGGGCTGGATGCCTACCACTACTACCATCCCCACTCATGGGGGGATGGATGCCTACCACTAACACCACCCCTACTCAGGGGGGCCTGGATGCCTGTCACTACTACCATCCCCACTCATAGGGGGATGGATGCCTACCACTACTACCATCCCCACTCATGGGGGCCTGGATGCCTACCACTACCACCACCCCTACTCAGGGGGGCCTGGATGCCTGTCACTACTACCATCCCCACTCATAGGGGGATGGATGCCTACCACTACTACCATCCCCACTCATGGGGGCCTGGATGCCTACCACTACCACCACCCCAACTCAGGGGGGCCTGGATGCCTGCCACTACTACCATCCCCACCCTTAGGGGGATGGATGCCTACCACTACCACCATCACTACTCAGGGGGGTCTGGATGCCTGTCACTACTACCACCCCCACTCATAGGGGGCTGGATGCCTACCACTACTACCATCCCCACTCATGGGGGGATGGATGCCTACCACTACCACCCCCCCTACTCAGGGGGGCCTGGATGCCTGGCACTACTACCATCCCCACTCATAGGGGGCTGGATGCCTACCACTACTACCATCCCCACTCATGGGGGGATGGATGCCTACCACTACCACCACCCCTACTCAGGGGGGCCTGGATGCCTGCCACTACTACCATCCCCACCCTTAGGGGTATGGATGCCTACCACTACCACCATCACTACTCAGGGGGGGCTGGATGCCTACCACTACCACCACCCCTACTCAGGGGGGCCTGGATGCCTGCCACTACTACCATGCCTGCCACTACTACCATCCCCACCCTTAGGGGTATGGATGCCTACCACTACCACCATCACTACTCAGGGGGGGCTGGATGCCTACCACTACCACCACCCCTACTCAGGGGGGCCTGGATGCCTGTCACTAGTACCATCCCCACTCATAGGGGGATGGATTCCTACCACTACTACCATCCCCACTCATGGGGGCCTGGATGCCTACCACTACCACCCCCCCTACTCAGGGGGCCTGGATGCCTGCCACTACTACCATCCCCACTCATAGGGGGATGGATGCCTACCACTACTACCATCCCCACTCATGGGGGGATGGATGCCTACCACTACCACCACCCATACTCAGGGGGGCGTGGATGCCTGTCACTACTACCATCCCCACTCATAGGGGGATGGATGCCTACCACTAACACCACTCCTACACATAGGACGGGTAATGCATGACACAACTAGCATACTGCAAAAACAACAGTTGATGGACAGAATGCAGAACAATGTCATACATTCACCCCAGTACAGAGATCTGGGCCTAAATCCATCGTTTTTTTGCTCACCATGCCATTCCAGTTTGAACCCAGCCATATGCAAATCAGTCTTGACCCTGTGCCTCATGGGAACAGTCCAGCCCGAACTGCCAAGCCAGGTACTCGCTGGACTGGAAACAAGCATCCTAGGACCGGTTTCGGGGTTTCACCCCTCTTCAGCCAGGATAGCTTGATTCCAGTGGCATGGAGAGCACGGGACCCACGTCTGGGCATACCCGTCCCACTCGGGGTGACAAATGCAAAAACAACAGTTGATGGACAGAATGCAGAACAATGTCATACATTCACCCCAGTACAGAGATCTGGGCCTAAATCCATCGTTTTTTTGCTCACCATGCCATTCCAGTTTGAACCCAGCCATATGCAAATCAGTCTTGACCCTGTGCCTCATGGGAACAGTCCAGCCCGAACTGCCAAGCCAGGTACTCCCTGGACTGGAAACAAACATCCTAGGACCGGTTTCGGGGTTTCACCCCTCTTCAGCCAGGATAGCTTGATTCCAGTGGCATGGAGAGCACAGGACCCACGTCTGGGCATACCCGTCCCACTCGGGGTGACAAATGCAAAAACAACAGTTGATGGACAGAATGCAGAACAATGTCATACATTCACCCCAGTACAGAGATCTGGGCCTAAATCCATCGTTTTTTTGCTCACCATGCCATTCCAGTTTGAACCCAGCCATATGCAAATCAGTCTTGACCCTGTGCCTCATGGGAACAGTCCAGCCCGAACTGCCAAGCCAGGTACTCCCTGGACTGGAAACAAGCATCCAAGGACCGGTTTCGGGGTTTCACCCCTCTTCAGCCAGGATAGCTTGATTCCAGTGGCATGGAGAGCACGGGACCCACGTCTGGGCATACCCGTCCCACTCGGGGTGACAAATGCAAAAACAACAGTTGATGGACAGAATGCAGAACAATGTCATACATTCACCCCAGTACAGAGATCTGGGCCTAAATCCATCGTTTTTGCTCACCATGCCATTCCAGTTTGAACCCAGCCATATGCAAATCAGTCTTGACCCTGTGCCTCATGGGAACAGTCCAGCCCGAACTGCCAAGCCAGGTACTCCCTGGACTGGAAACAAGCATCCTAGGACCGGTTTCGGGGTTTCACCCCTCTTCAGCCAGGATAGCTTGATTCCAGTGGCATGGAGAGCACGGGACCACGTCTGGGCATACCCGTCCCACTCGGGGTGACAAATGCAAAAACAACAGTTGATGGACAGAATGCAGAACAATGTCATACATTCACCCCAGTACAGAGATCTGGGCCTAAATCCATCGTTTTTGCTCACCATGCCATTCCAGTTTGAACCCAGCCATATGCAAATCAGTCTTGACCCTGTGCCTCATGGGAACAGTCCAGCCCGAACTGCCAAGCCAGGTACTCCCTGGACTGGAAACAAGCATCCTAGGACCGGTTTCGGGGTTTCACCCCTCTTCAGCCAGGATAGCTTGATTCCAGTGGCATGGAGAGCACGGGACCCACGTCTGGGCATACCCGTCCCACTCGGGGTGACAAATGCAAAAACAACAGTTGATGGACAGAATGCAGAACAATGTCATACATTCACCCCAGTACAGAGATCTGGGCCTAAATCCATCGTTTTTGCTCACCATGCCATTCCAGTTTGAACCCAGCCATATGCAAATCAGTCTTGACCCTGTGCCTCATGGGAACAGTCCAGCCCGAACTGCCAAGCCAGGTACTCCCTGGACTGGAAACAAGCATCCTAGGACCGGTTTCGGGGTTTCACCCTCTTCAGCCAGGATAGCTTGATTCCAGTGGCATGGAGAGCACGGGACCCACGTCTGGGCATACCCGTCCCACTCGGGGTGACAAATGCAAAAACAACAGTTGATGGACAGAATGCAGAACAATGTCATACATTCACCCCAGTACAGAGATCTGGGCCTAAATCCATCGTTTTTTGCTCACCATGCCATTCCAGTTTGAACCCAGCCATATGCAAATCAGTCTTGACCCTGTGCCTCATGGGAACAGTCCAGCCCGAACTGCCAAGCCAGGTACTCCCTGGACTGGAAACAAGCATCCTAGGACCGGTTTCGGGGTTTCACCCCTCTTCAGCCAGGATAGCTTGATTCCAGTGGCATGGAGAGCACGGGACCCACGTCTGGGCATACCCGTCCCACTCGGGGTGACAAATGCAAAAACAACAGTTGATGGACAGAATGCAGAACAATGTCATACATTCACCCCAGTACAGAGATCTGGGCCTAAATCCATCGTTTTTGCTCACCATGCCATTCCAGTTTGAACCCAGCCATATGCAAATCAGTCTTGACCCTGTGCCTCATGGGAACAGTCCAGCCCGAACTGCCAAGCCAGGTACTCCCTGGACTGGAAACAAGCATCCTAGGACCGGTTTCGGGGTTTCACCCTCTTCAGCCAGGATAGCTTGATTCCAGTGGCATGGAGAGCACGGGACCCACGTCTGGGCATACC
>CAWUFW010008569.1:600000-756249 GCA_963921515.1 Calotriton arnoldi | reverse complement strand
GAATGGTTGCCAATGTGCAGCATTCCGTCCATCATCTTGTGTGTTTTGCATTTCGCCCTAAGTGGGAAGGGTATGCCCAGACGTGGGTCCCGTGCTCACTACGCCACTGGAGTCAAGCTATCCTGGCTGATGAAGGCTGATAGCCTGAAACCGGTCCTAGGATGCTTGATTCCGGTCCAGGGAAGACATGGCTTGGCAGTTCGGTCTGGACTGTTCCCATGAGGCACAGGGTCAAGACTGATTTGCATATGGCTATGTCTGAACTGGGGTGGCGTGGTGAAGCAAAATAACGATGGATTAAACCCAGATCTGTGACTGGGGGTGAATGGTTGCCAATGTGCAGCATTCCGTCCATCATCTTGTGTGTTTTGCATTTCGCCCTAAGTGGGAAGGGTATGCCCAGACGTGGGTCCCGTGCTCACTACGCCACTGGAGTCAAGCTATCCTGGCTGATGAAGGCTGATAGCCTGAAACCGGTCCTAGGATGCTTGATTCCGGTCCAGGGAAGACATGGCTTGGCAGTTCGGTCTGGACTGTTCCCATGAGGCACAGGGTCAAGACTGATTTGCATATGGCTATGTCTGAACTGGGGTGGCGTGGTGAAGCAAAATAACGATGGATTAAACCCAGATCTGTGACTGGGGGTGAATGGTTGCCAATGTGCAGCATTCCGTCCATCATCTTGTGTGTTTTGCATTTCGCCCTAAGTGGGAAGGGTATGCCCAGACGTGGGTCCCGTGCTCACTACGCCACTGGAGTCAAGCTATCCTGGCTGATGAAGGCTGATAGCCTGAAACCGGTCCTAGGATGCTTGATTCCGGTCCAGGGAAGACATGGCTTGGCAGTTCGGTCTGGACTGTTCCCATGAGGCACAGGGTCAAGACTGATTTGCATATGGCTATGTCTGAACTGGGGTGGCGTGGTGAAGCAAAATAACGATGGATTAAACCCAGATCTGTGACTGGGGGTGAATGGTTGCCAATGTGCAGCATTCCGTCCATCATCTTGTGTGTTTTGCATTTCGCCTAAGTGGGAAGGGTATGCCCAGACGTGGGTCCCGTGCTCACTACGCCACTGGAGTCAAGCTATCCTGGCTGATGAAGGCTGATAGCCTGAAACCGGTCTTAGGATGCTTGATTCCGGTCCAGGGAAGACATGGCTTGGCAGTTCGGTCTGGACTGTTCCCATGAGGCACAGGGTCAAGACTGATTTGCATATGGCTATGTCTGAACTGGGGTGGCGTGGTGAAGCAAAATAACGATGGATTAAACCCAGATCTGTGACTGGGGGTGAATGGTTGCCAATGTGCAGCATTCCATCCATCATCTTGTGTGTTTTGCATTTCGCCCTAAGTGGGAAGGGTATGCCCAGACGTGGGTCCCGTGCTCACTACGCCACTGGAGTCAAGCTATCCTGGCTGATGAAGGCTGATAGCCTGAAACCGGTCCTAGGATGCTTGATTCCGGTCCAGGGAAGACATGGCTTGGCAGTTCGGTCTGGACTGTTCCCATGAGGCACAGGGTCAAGACTGATTTGCATATGGCTATGTCTGAACTGGGGTGGCGTGGTGAAGCAAAATAACGATGGATTAAACCCAGATCTGTGACTGGGGGTGAATGGTTGCCAATGTGCAGCATTCCGTCCATCATCTTGTGTGTTTTGCATTTCGCCCTAAGTGGGAAGGGTATGCCCAGACGTGGGTCCCGTGCTCACTACGCCACTGGAGTCAAGCTATCCTGGCTGATGAAGGCTGATAGCCTGAAACCGGTCCTAGGATGCTTGATTCCGGTCCAGGGAAGACATGGCTTGGCAGTTCGGTCTGGACTGTTCCCATGAGGCACAGGGTCAAGACTGATTTGCATATGGCTATGTCTGAACTGGGGTGGCGTGGTGAAGCAAAATAACGATGGATTAAACCCAGATCTGTGACTGGGGGTGAATGGTTGCCAATGTGCAGCATTCCGTCCATCATCTTGTGTGTTTTGCATTTCGCCCTAAGTGGGAAGGGTATGCCCAGACGTGGGTCCCGTGCTCACTACGCCACTGGAGTCAAGCTATCCTGGCTGATGAAGGCTGATAGCCTGAAACCGGTCCTAGGATGCTTGATTCCGGTCCAGGGAAGACATGGCTTGGCAGTTCGGTCTGGACTGTTCCCATGAGGCACAGGGTCAAGACTGATTTGCATATGGCTATGTCTGAACTGGGGTGGCGTGGTGAAGCAAAATAACGATGGATTAAACCCAGATCTGTGACTGGGGGTGAATGGTTGCCAATGTGCAGCATTCCGTCCATCATCTTGTGTGTTTTGCATTTCGCCCTAAGTGGGAAGGGTATGCCCAGACGTGGGTCCCGTGCTCACTACGCCACTGGAGTCAAGCTATCCTGGCTGATGAAGGCTGATAGCCTGAAACCGGTCCTAGGATGCTTGATTCCGGTCCAGGGAAGACATGGCTTGGCAGTTCGGTCTGGACTGTTCCCATGAGGCACAGGGTCAAGACTGATTTGCATATGGCTATGTCTGAACTGGGGTGGCGTGGTGAAGCAAAATAACGATGGATTAAACCCAGATCTGTGACTGGGGGTGAATGGTTGCCAATGTGCAGCATTCCGTCCATCATCTTGTGTGTTTTGCATTTCGCCCTAAGTGGGAAGGGTATGCCCAGACGTGGGTCCCGTGCTCACTACGCCACTGGAGTCAAGCTATCCTGGCTGATGAAGGCTGATAGCCTGAAACCGGTCCTAGGATGCTTGATTCCGGTCCAGGGAAGACATGGCTTGGCAGTTCGGTCTGGACTGTTCCCATGAGGCACAGGGTCAAGACTGATTTGCATATGGCTATGTCTGAACTGGGGTGGCGTGGTGAAGCAAAATAACGATGGATTAAACCCAGATCTGTGACTGGGGGTGAATGGTTGCCAATGTGCAGCATTCCGTCCATCATCTTGTGTGTTTTGCATTTCGCCCTAAGTGGGAAGGGTATGCCCAGACGTGGGTCCCGTGCTCACTACGCCACTGGAGTCAAGCTATCCTGGCTGATGAAGGCTGATAGCCTGAAACCGGTCCTAGGATGCTTGATTCCGGTCCAGGGAAGACATGGCTTGGCAGTTCGGTCTGGACTGTTCCCATGAGGCACAGGGTCAAGACTGATTTGCATATGGCTATGTCTGAACTGGGGTGGCGTGGTGAAGCAAAATAACGATGGATTAAACCCAGATCTGTGACTGGGGGTGAATGGTTGCCAATGTGCAGCATTCCGTCCATCATCTTGTGTGTTTTGCATTTCGCCCTAAGTGGGAAGGGTATGCCCAGACGTGGGTCCCGTGCTCACTACGCCACTGGAGTCAAGCTATCCTGGCTGATGAAGGCTGATAGCCTGAAACCGGTCCTAGGATGCTTGATTCCGGTCCAGGGAAGACATGGCTTGGCAGTTCGGTCTGGACTGTTCCCATGAGGCACAGGGTCAAGACTGATTTGCATATGGCTATGTCTGAACTGGGGTGGCGTGGTGAAGCAAAATAACGATGGATTAAACCCAGATCTGTGACTGGGGGTGAATGGTTGCCAATGTGCAGCATTCCGTCCATCATCTTGTGTGTTTTGCATTTCGCCCTAAGTGGGAAGGGTATGCCCAGACGTGGGTCCCGTGCTCACTACGCCACTGGAGTCAAGCTATCCTGGCTGATGAAGGCTGATAGCCTGAAACCGGTCCTAGGATGCTTGATTCCGGTCCAGGGAAGACATGGCTTGGCAGTTCGGTCTGGACTGTTCCCATGAGGCACAGGGTCAAGACTGATTTGCATATGGCTATGTCTGAACTGGGGTGGCGTGGTGAAGCAAAATAACGATGGATTAAACCCAGATCTGTGACTGGGGGTGAATGGTTGCCAATGTGCAGCATTCCGTCCATCATCTTGTGTGTTTTGCATTTCGCCCTAAGTGGGAAGGGTATGCCCAGACGTGGGTCCCGTGCTCACTACGCCACTGGAGTCAAGCTATCCTGGCTGATGAAGGCTGATAGCCTGAAACCGGTCCTAGGATGCTTGATTCCGGTCCAGGGAAGACATGGCTTGGCAGTTCGGTCTGGACTGTTCCCATGAGGCACAGGGTCAAGACTGATTTGCATATGGCTATGTCTGAACTGGGGTGGCGTGGTGAAGCAAAATAACGATGGATTAAACCCAGATCTGTGACTGGGGGTGAATGGTTGCCAATGTGCAGCATTCCGTCCATCATCTTGTGTGTTTTGCATTTCGCCCTAAGTGGGAAGGGTATGCCCAGACGTGGGTCCCGTGCTCACTACGCCACTGGAGTCAAGCTATCCTGGCTGATGAAGGCTGATAGCCTGAAACCGGTCCTAGGATGCTTGATTCCGGTCCAGGGAAGACATGGCTTGGCAGTTCGGTCTGGACTGTTCCCATGAGGCACAGGGTCAAGACTGATTTGCATATGGCTATGTCTGAACTGGGGTGGCGTGGTGAAGCAAAATAACGATGGATTAAACCCAGATCTGTGACTGGGGGTGAATGGTTGCCAATGTGCAGCATTCCGTCCATCATCTTGTGTGTTTTGCATTTCGCCCTAAGTGGGAAGGGTATGCCCAGACGTGGGTCCCGTGCTCACTACGCCACTGGAGTCAAGCTATCCTGGCTGATGAAGGCTGATAGCCTGAAACCGGTCCTAGGATGCTTGATTCCGGTCCAGGGAAGACATGGCTTGGCAGTTCGGTCTGGACTGTTCCCATGAGGCACAGGGTCAAGACTGATTTGCATATGGCTATGTCTGAACTGGGGTGGCGTGGTGAAGCAAAATAACGATGGATTAAACCCAGATCTGTGACTGGGGGTGAATGGTTGCCAATGTGCAGCATTCCGTCCATCATCTTGTGTGTTTTGCATTTCGCCCTAAGTGGGAAGGGTATGCCCAGACGTGGGTCCCGTGCTCACTACGCCACTGGAGTCAAGCTATCCTGGCTGATGAAGGCTGATAGCCTGAAACCGGTCCTAGGATGCTTGATTCCGGTCCAGGGAAGACATGGCTTGGCAGTTCGGTCTGGACTGTTCCCATGAGGCACAGGGTCAAGACTGATTTGCATATGGCTATGTCTGAACTGGGGTGGCGTGGTGAAGCAAAATAACGATGGATTAAACCCAGATCTGTGACTGGGGGTGAATGGTTGCCAATGTGCAGCATTCCGTCCATCATCTTGTGTGTTTTGCACAACTAGCATACTCCCACATAAGGAATGACAGAAGATTACATCCCCCACAACACCATGACAAGTGTGTGTAGTCTGTGTCAAATGCCTACAACACTGAACATGACATTGAACATACAATGTGACCCCCTAGCACATGTGTCACACAGAAATGTGTGTGGCCTCCACAATGCAAGCCGACCATGGCCACTGTGGCAATGGGCTCGAACACCCCATCACCACAGTGACCAAAAGGGAAGTGTGGTGCCATAGCTGATGCACATTTTGAACAGTGTGGCAATGGGGCCTAAAGCCCCATCACCACAGTGACCAAAAGGGAAGTGTGGTGTCCATAGCTGATGCACATTTTGAACAGTGTGGCAATGGGGCCTAAAGCCCCATCACCACGGTGACCAAAAGGGAAATGTAGTCATGGTAAAAGCTGCCAAAGCCAAACTGCATGGATGAATCCTGGTCACACAACAACAAACACATCAGTGGCATAGTAGTGCTTGTGTCCCATAGCAACATAGATTGGTCGAGGGAAACAGTACAGTGTCACTGAAAAATCGTTTTGGCCATGTGCATACAAACATCACCCATGGGGGCCCACATTGTCAACATTCACAAATAACACAATGACAGAAGTGACCATCATAATGCTGACCCACATATCTGCACAAATGGACACACAAATGTAGATATCCTGTGGAGACTGTAGATGTCAGGTGAACAAATACCATACCATGGCAGCAATGGGACATACACACCATGATTATTGTGCTGACTGATGACCTTGGAGTCCCAGGGACAGCAGGGGAAAGCCACCAAACAACATACAGCCAATGGCACACTCAAGATATGCCAATGCAGTGGTGCAAAAGCACAAACACAAACAGGCAGACTCACACTGCATATCAAACACAACAGGTGATGGGGGGTGTGCCAGTGTCCCCAGGCAACCACACAACACATGAGGAGGCCTGAATTCCAACCACACAGATGTGTATACAGTGCCATACAAAAGTTACTCATGGATCGGATACCCCTATGTGGGCAATCAGGCATTGTAAGATGAGAGGGAGCACAAATTACACATGTCACACAAGCTTGTGGGAACAGCAACTAACACAGCAAGAGACAGACCCACCACAGCACTACCCCCAGGGACCCCACATTGTGCTGACACTAGCCTGCATGATAATCCCACTGTGATGACAAAGTTAGATGTCGTTCACACTGTGAACCACAGCCATGTGTCCTGAGCAACTAACTACCATCACACCTACACAAGCTCCAATCAATCAGCACGGCCTGCCAGCCAAGGCCAATATGGAGGTAGGGGTCTAGCCGTGCAACAACTCACTTTTGCACACACTCAACACCACACACCCTGATCTCCACCAATGTGCAGCAGTGAAGCTCACATGGACTGGTGACATTGGACATGCACCCATGACAATACCAGGGGTGGTGTTGGGAACTAAGGTGCAGAAACCCATCACACATGGCCAGTCAACAAGACTGTCAATGTCTGACACACAGCACAGTATGCCGTACATGGGCATGATGTGAAATCCACCACAATCAATGGGATCCTGGCCATAGTCACACACCAACGAAGAAGCCAAGGTGACACACGAAGAACACACGTACACAACTTCCAACATTGCAGCTCTGACCCTGAGGAGTGGCAGCAGTCACACACACAACGTGTCACAATCACTGAAAGCTAACACAAACTGTAAATCACATGACTCGTGTAAACAACAAGTGCCAAGGGGAATCCTGAATGTGTCCCATCTGCGTTTGCCCACATCCCCAACCCTGACAACAAAGACAACCTGGTATGACAACCTCATGAACATTAGTTTGCCATGCACCCACATCACGGAGAAACCAGGTCCAAGATGCTGGATGAACACAGAACAACTCAGCAAGCATCACAAACAGGAACATCCCTAGGGACACAGCCTGTGTAGGAAAAGGGAAGGGAACACGCACAGACATGCTTACACAACACACAACACAGGCCCACGCAATGTCACCGGATTACACACTGCCATGAGGGCACTCCACTCCTGTGGAAGGTCCGCTGTGCCAAACCTTGTCTGTGCACGACCCAAACATGTCAGCAGAACACTCCGTCAGTGAGTCAACAACCACAACACACAGAAGGCTCTGCTCAGCCTGGTTACGGGAGTGTCACGTCAGTCATCTGCACACACACAAAACACGTGTCAAGCAAGTTGCACTGTATACACAGATGAGTCCTTCGACATTGATGTGCAAAACTGCATGTCCAGTGGAGCTGGGCACACAGTCAGGGAAATCGGAACATTGAACAGTGGTAAGCCCACCAGATGTGCATCAGTGTAAGACAAAGATGTTCATTTACAAATGCAAAATGGACATCCCTGTGTCAAATGCAGAACATTACACCCTCAGACTGTAGCAAAGGATGCCATAGATCCAGACTACAACAGGACACATATCCCATGGACCACATGAAGTCCATCACTGCAACACTTCATTTTCCTGATGTGAACACTATTACAACTGCAAATGCAGGATGCTACTCATCCACATCATGTACATCAAAAGACAACCCACAAGTAAACAAAAAGAGGCTTTATTCAGCAAATGTCAGGGTAAACACGGAAGTCCAAAAGAAACTAAGGCCAATGGCCAGTCCAAAATCACAGTCCCAACGGGGTGAGAAGTGACAACTGGTCACACATTGCTTGCCTGCACTGGTACGGTTAGGGGACATCCCCTTGGAGGGGCATACAAGGGGCAGGCCAGGCACCGCAGGGACAGGATCAGGGGATGGCAGAGTGAGGCAGTGAAGGGGTGGTGGGTGCAGGAGTGTCACCGGCAACTGCAGTGGAGGTGTCTGTCTCAGGGGGGGCCGGCACCACTGTGGTTCACAAGTCAGTTGGTGTGGGTGCTGCAACCACTGCAGTGGGCTGGACTGATGTAGTGGACTGGGTACCCACTGCAGTGCCCGAGTCAGACGTGGTGGTTGTGGACTCCACTGCAGTGCATGACTCCAAGGGAGTAGAAGGGTGGGCAGATGAGGTGGGCAGGACAGAGGGGGGGACCCGGTCTCCACAACAGTGCCACTAACAGGCAGAGCGTCTGGGTTGGGGGTGGAAGAGCAAGTGGCAGGGCCTAAGCAGTCTGGGGATGCGGTATCGGTGTGTGGGGAACCTGGGGCAGGGTGTGGTGGGGGAACCTGTGCAGTGGTGGCCTGGGGGATGGAGGAGAGAGACTGGGCGGTGGAGCTGCGTGGTGGTGGTGGTGGGGTCTTGCTCTTCCGGGTCCGGGGGACTTCCTAATGGGGTCCTGTGTCTGCCTGCACCTGGGGGAGGGTGTCCGGGGGCGAGGGGCACTCCCTCTGTGTGGGTGGACTTCCTCTTCCCCCGGTATGCTGGATCAGCAGGATCTGAGGGGAAGAGGCCGAGGTCACACAGGAAGATCTGCTGTGTAGGTGGGGTAGCAGGCGAGGCAAGGGAAGGGGTCTTGGAGGGAGAGGATTTGGAGGACTGCGGAGTGAATGTGGATGCCTGTGTGTGTGTGTGTTCCCCATCCCCTGTGTCTGTGGTATCAGTCCCCTGAGGATGCTTGTGTGCACGTTTTGCCTTTCTCTTGGGTGTGTCTGTGCTGCTCGTGTCTGTGTGTTTGGGTGACTGTGCAGGTGTGCATGTGCTTTGGACAGGTAGGGGGCAGGAAGTGTGGATGGGGCAGAGGTGGGAGGGGTGAGGGACTGTTGGAGGAGGGACACTGCTGCCGTCAGGGAGGAGTCCATGGACTTATTGCTCCTCTGTAGGGCAGACATACCCGTCGAGATGCCCTCCATGAACGACACCAGCTGTGTCAACAGAGTGGTGTGTGCATGGAGGACAGTCAGCATTGCTGTCTGCCCTACATGGAGCTGCCGAAGGAGGTACACAGACTCCTCACTCAGGGCAGCAGGGGACACAGGGGCAGGGGTGCGGTGCCTGGCACGAAGGAGACACGCTCCCGAGTACGGGAGCCTCCACGGACCTCAGGAATGGGAGCCAATGGGAGGGCAGTGGTGGTGGTGGCGGGGCCAGACAGACTAGCTGGCCTTTGGTGGCTGCTGAGACCCGCCTCCACAAGGGAGTCATCCTCCGAGCTGCTGTGGTCCTCAGCTGAGGTGGATGGTGCTGAGGACTCCTCGGTGTGGCTCCCCTCGCCCTCCGTGCCACTGGGTCCCTCTGACCACTCGTCTGATGCTGACCCAGTCTGGCTCCGCTGCTCCTCCTGGTCCATGGAGCTGTCCCCTCCTGTGGCCGTGGATGTATCTACAAACAATTAGGGAAACAGACAAACATCAGTCACCTGCACTGACCGCACACACCACAGTAAGTACAGCACATTACAGAGCAAGCCCTGGCATCCTTAGTTGAACATTGCCTAAAGTCCTCACACAGATTCGGGGAAGCCAATTGTCAGTCTGATGGTCAACCATGGGACTCACACCCCTCCTGCCCTTGCACCCATCTGTCTGGTGCCTGTCTGATGGTAAGACCCCAGTGTGGACACATGCACCACCTACACAGTTGTTGGACATTGCAGGGAACATGGTGAAGTATGTGAACATGCACACATCACATCTCTTGCCACTGAGTCAGTGCAGGTGTACGGATAAAGGGATGAACAGAGTCTAAATATAAATGCATGTGATGCATACCAGCCCCAGACACCATGATGCACCCATGTCCGGATAGTCAATGTCACAATGGGGTGCATGTTGCACATGTCACTCCCCTGCAGGATCAGTCTCAGGAAGTTTAATGCCATGACACAGGAATGCGTGCAAAGTCATACATTACTGTCTCAAGTCACATGGCCATGGCAGCCAGCCAACAACAGTCTGCACTGTGTCACAATCCGAGGGCATGGGGAATGCAAGTTATGTGACTGACAAGTGCACATGTCCATCCCCCAAATACCACATCATCTGTACTACTATTTGTCCACGTCATACCAACTGGACATATGGGGGACATGAAACACAACTCTCTGAACATGAGCACCTCACAGTGTGCTGTGAATGAAAATACAGCTGCCTGAAAGTCACAGTCGCAAACACCTGTGTGCACAGTCAAGTGATCAGACACCTATAAGTCACAGAAGTATCGTCTATCATGGTCACATCTCAGATGGCATGCTGAGCCCTAACCGATAAACATACCAGTAGTCCTGACAACGAAGACACAGCACAATGAGACAGAGGCAGACACCTGAGGGTACATTTCACTGATCACAACATGCCAGATGATACACGGGAGTGGGAGTACAGAGTGTATTGTATGCCCTGGAGTAGGCATGACTGTCCAGCTCCACCTGTAAGAGGGATGAGTCCTGGACAGTAGGCAGGTGGCTAAGCATGTGTGACACACTGGATACACATACTCCTGAGGCCCAAACATTGTTCCCACCAGCAGCATGGGTGTGTGCCAAATTCCCCAGGGACATGTGGTGAGTCAGAGCAGCAAGCGGACCACATATCAAAGTTACACCCAGATTACATGTCAGAACTTAGGCATTGTGTAAGCAATTGACCCACCCATGAATCGCACAACATAGTCACGGGAACAAATGCTGTCCCCCACCTTGAACAAAGCAAAATTCAATGACACAGTCCCCAAATGACACAATTTCCTGACTATAAGGGCCACACATATGCGTATGAGAGGAGAAGTGGGCATGTCACAAATGAGGGACATGGGTCTTGGACCACATGACTGATGTACTGTGGAAGTTTAACCAGGCCAGAGGAGGGCACATAGCATGTCAGACAAAGTGCACAGTGCAGTCATGGACTCACCCCCTCCTTGCTGCTGTAGGTCCTTCAGCTGCCCATCCAGGTCAGGGAAGACCACTGCCAGGATCCGGAGCATGTGGGGGGTCAGGGTCCGGTGTCCGCCCCTCCTGCAAGGAGGCGACAGCTTCAGCTGGACCCTTGCGATCCTCCGGGTCCAGCCACGAAGGTCCTGCCACCTCTTCTGGCAGTTGCGGATCCTGCACCTGTAGGCCCCCACGGATCTTACTTTCCGGGCGATGGTCAGCCAGATTTCCTGCTTCTGGTGGGCATCAACCTGTGAGGATGACAAAGTGAAAAGGCCATTACTACACATGCAACATATACGTGCATCACACAGTTGGATATACATGTCTCAATCACAGGGGCATATGATGTACACAGGCAGTGCAACAATGGCTATGAACAGTTTGCCAGCAGTCACTACATGGTATCATTGCATGGGAAGTAAACCTAGTTGGAATGCACTGTTACTGCACTGTACCAGTTCAGTGCATGTAACTACACACTTTGGGGTGTGACAACTACTCAGTGGGCATGCTAGCCAGTGGTGTGCACACTGAAAGTCCTGCTAGTCAGACAACATGCACAATTAGTGAGGCAGTGGACAGCACACTCACCTGCTCCCCTGGTTTCCCATACAGCTTGCTGTACTGTGGAAGGAGGCTGTCCAGCAGGGCCTGGTTCTCCTCAAGGCTGAAGGCTGGGGTTCTCTCCACAGTACGTGCCATTGCAGGAGCCAGAGGATGCATAAACAGCAGCAGTGTTGGTGGCAGATGTCGTCCTGGAGCATGTAGTGCAGGCAAGTGAGCTCTCAGGGGAACAGCCAGCATTATATGTGTGCTGCAGAGGCAGATACTGTCCCATGTGTCCAAAGTGATAGGTCCAAGTCGTTTGCATCTTCGGAATCTGACCAATCCATGGAATAGCAGCACTAATACACGCCCACAGCATCCTTCAAATCTTCAACTTCATGACACCCATGATTTTGCAACATTGTTGTGGGTGGCCAACTGAATTCACTGCATCAGACTCGTTGGAGCTTCGAAAATGCGTCCGTTGCCATGCCAGGCCCCAGCCAATGTGTGCGCACCGTTCGGTCCATTGCTGTACAACGCGTATTTTGGGATACAACGCGTACCCGCACACATCATATGCAATGGGCCGGCCGGGCACACCGATCAGTCCATTGCTGTTCAACGCGTACCCGCTCCCAACAGATGCAATGGGCCGGCCGGGCACACCGATCGGTCCATTGCTGTACAACGCGTATTTCGGGATACAACGCGTACCCGACACATCATATGCAATGGGCCGGCCGGGCACACCGATCAGTCCATTGCTGTTCAACGCGTACCCGCTCCCAACAGATGCAATGGGCCGGCCGGGCACACCGATCGGTCCATTGCTGTACAACGCGTATTTCGGGATACAACGCGTACCCGCACACATCATATGCAATGGGCCGGTTGGGCACACCGATCAGTCCATTGCTGTTCAACGCATACCCGCTCACAACAGATGCAATGGGCCGGCCGGGCACACAGATCGGTCCATTGCTGTACAACGCGTACCCGCACACATCATATGCAATGGGCCGGCCAGGCACACCGATCGGTCCATTGCTGTTCAACGCGTACCCGCTCCCAACAGATGCAATGGGCCGGCCGGGCACACCGATCGGTCCATTGCTGTACAATGCGTATTTTGGGATACAACGCGTACCCGCACACATCATATGCAATGGGCCGGCCGGGCACACCGATCGGTCCATTGCTGTACAACGCGTATTTCGGGATACAACGCGTACCCGCACACATCATATGCAATGGGCCGGCCGGGCACACCGATCGGTCCATTGCTGTACAATGCGTATTTCGGGATACAACGCGTACCCGCACACATCATATGCAATGGGCCGGCCAGGCACACCGATCGGTCCATTGCTGTTCAACGCGTACCCGCTCCCAACAGATGCAATGGGCCGGCCGGGCACACCGATCGGTCCATTGCTGTACAACGCGTACCTGTACAGGTCAGTCGCATATGTCACCATGCTTGTCACTGGTGAATGTATGCCAGCCACATATACTTGCCAGAGACCCAGGGGCACACCTACAACACCACACCCAGTCCACACTGTTTCCTGAGGCATGTAAGGCTGCATTTCCTTCTCTGTGTATGGGGGTTAACATGTGGTTTTTGTGGTGGCACTTGTGGGCAGCCACACCCAGGCTGTGCATGTGTTCATGGGGACTGGGTCCTTGGTGTGTTGTGCACATGACCACTGTGATGTGCAACAGTTCATTTTGGAGCATGTGGCATGGTCACATTTCCAGGTTGTGTATGTGTATGACATGTCACATACCCCCAGAGTCCCATGTGGGAAGGCATGTACGTCACAGGATGACCCATTGCCACAATAGTGATGTCCCTCCACAGTCTGTGTGCATGTTGTGTTTCCGATGTCACTGATTCCATGTGCACGATGGGAGACAGTCTCCACATCAACGTTGTTTGTGCATGGACTTTGATGTTGTGCGTCACTGGCGTCCATGTCTGTCCTGCGGATGCGACAGGGGCCACTACCTGTGGGAGTCATGTTTGTTTATCTGACGTGTACATGATACGCCATGTCATTCCAGTGGCCATGTGGCAAGAGAGGGTCACTGGGAATCAACCTGTCAATGATCTGTGATGCCTGTGGCGCATCTGTCCAGACATGTCACTGTGGTGTGTGTGTGCAACGTGACAGCAGTAAATGGGTACTGTGACACAGCCTAATGGTTTCCCATAGCACAACCTGGTACCTGTTGTGCACACATGTTGTACTGAGAAGTTAGATGATGGCCATGTAGGTGCGAGTTATGTCCGACAGAACGGCACACACATCAAGTACTTGTGTCACGTAATGATGTATCATGTGAAATTGAGTATGGTGAATGGCACATATGTGGGGTGACTGACAATCTTTCTTCCTTCAACCTATGCACTGCAGGGCTCCAGCTGTCCATAGACCATTCCCTGACTTGGCAACGATGGTGGAACGTGACAGCATCCGACGGTACCGCTTCACCAGGCAGCTGATTGAGGATTTAGCAGTGCGCTTGGCACCACATTTGCAACCTGGCCGGACATACCCTACGGCGCTGACCCCCAAGGTGAAGGTAATGGCAGCTCTACACTTCTTTGCCACCGGTACCTTTCAACACACTGTTGCGACGGCCGGTGGGATGTCACAGACTATGTTCAGCCGTGTGCTACGCGATGTTTTGGAGGCAATGTTGAGATGCCTGAACCAGTACATCTATTTCCCAACACGTCAACAACTCACTGACGTCAAGAGTGACTTCTATGCCCTGGGGAGGATGCCACATGTCATTGGCTCCATTGATGGGACACAGGTGGCTTTGATACCACCACAGGCACATGAGCAGGCATACTGGAACCGTAAACATTACCATTCGATCAATGCTCTGGTGGTATGTTTAGCAGATATGAGCATCACACATGTGTGCGCCCGTTTCCCTGGTTCAGCACACGATGCCTACGTGATGAGGAGTAGTCGCATCCCGAGGATGATGGCACAGATGCAGAACCAGCGTGCCTGGCTTGTCGGTGTGTACTGACTTTGTACCATTGTGTGTGTTCTGATCTGTAGTATTCCACCCACTTTTCCAAATCAGCTAATGTGCACTTGTCTGTCCGTAGGTGACTCCGGATACCCCAACATGCCGTGGTTGCTGACACCCCTCCGGAACCCTGTGACACCAGCCCAGATGCGCTACAATGAGGCACATGGTCAGACCAGGAGAGTGATAGAGCGGACCTTTGGTCTCCTGAAGAGCCGCTTCCGCTGCCTGGACAAGACAGGAGGGGCCCTCCCATATGCCCCAGCAAAGGTGTGCAAGATTGTCATCGTCTGCTGCATGCTATACAACCTGGCAGTGCGGAAGGAGTTGCCTCTCATCCTGGATGACGATGACCAACGTCCGCCACCTGTGGAGGATCCTGGCCTGGACCACGATGCCAGTGATGATGATGATGATGGTGATGTCCGCACACAGCTCATCACCAACTTCTTCAGCTGAATGTGAGTATCCAGGGAGATGTAATGTGAATGACATGAGTTTGCATGATATGTTTGGGTGGTGCTCTGGTGCTGTTTGAGTGTGGCCATGTGCTACTTGACTGGATGCGTGCAGCAAAGTGTCCTTCCAGGTAGTCTGAACTCCCCAACAGTTTTGAAATGCTAACTTGGTTTTGTGTAGTTGTCTTGTGACATGTATTGGGCTTGAGTATTGCAGTACTGTCCTGTTCTACAGTGATTTTAACTGTGTGTCATGTCTGTCCTTCACAGGGTGCTTACTGAGTACTTTGGTCAACTTGGATCCCCCGACACCATGATTCAGCTTTCAGGGTGGCAGCAGTAGTTGGCCTACAAGTGATGTGCCACACACCCCTGGACTTCATATCTTCTGCACTTGTTGACTATGTGGCCACTGCCACGTGGGTAAACCTTGCATTTGTAGTGGAAACAACATGTTGCAAATGTGTAATAAACCTGTGCTTCACTTTGGGATGTGCGTTGTCTGTGGTCACACATCTGACTGACATTTGCTTACTGCACCTGTGGGCTAGTTGACACAGACTCTGAATAGGTGTGGTGTCTGTGCATTCCACTGTATTTCCTGGCAACATCACTGTGGGCGATGAGTCCGATGGCCCTGGTGTCTGTGTTGTGTAGCCCTGGTGGTGTGTCTCCCTCATATGTGTCACGTCACCATGACTCACACGACGGTGTTGTACTTGCTGTAGCAGTTAGCATACACAGTGTAATTTAGCAGAACATCATCACCATAACAGTATCGACATTTGAATAACAACAGTGGCAAGTATGGTGTACTAGTGATTTTATTTACAGAAATTTGTGTGTGTATAGTGCACAGGATGGTGGGTGCTGTACATTGGGATTGTGATCCAAAGTTCCCAGATGAGTTGGAAGTCTTGGTAGCAGAAATGTCCTGAGTGAAGTCCACAGTCATATGATACATTAGTCCAACTTGAACTCCCCATGTCATGTGGGAAAGTAGTGTTGCATTCGACAGGGTGAAACGTTTGCACACAAAGGAGAATTTCCGGAACAGGTGTTGGCTTCCTGGGGGATGTACGTGGCCATCAACCTCTCAGTTTTCCTTCCTCGGACGACCCCTCTTCTTTGGGGGGGGACCCTCACATGCAGGCTGCGGCGGTGCAGGGGACTCTCCACCAGAGTCCTCCTCCCTCCCTGTGGCGGTGTCAGTTGTTTCAGCACCAGATGTTGTGGGCACACAGGGAGGTGTGGCCATGTTGGTGCTAATCTGGCGGAGGCATGTCAATATGTCCCTATGCACCGCTGTGAGTTCTTGCAATGTGTCCCACTTGGACTCCATGCCCGACATGTGTGTCTCCACACGGGCCATGTGTGTCTCCACACGGGCCATGTGGGAGTCCAAGCGGGCATGATGGGCAGCTTGCTGCTGTTGTATGTCCTTGAGGATCCCCACTACCTGTCTGACCTCTCCGGTGCTATCCTGGTACGCATCAGCGATGCGTGCCAGTTGTGGGTCATCATGCAGTCCAGACCCCTCTGCAAGCAGCGACCTATGTCTACCACCCCTCCCACCACCCCTGGCGACACGTGCAGGACCTGCGGTGGCACGCACAGGTGACCCAAGGCCGACTTGGGGGTTGTTAGTGGTGTTAGTGGCTCCACGGTGGGCCTGGGGCCCTGTGCTGTTGTCAGCGGTGGTCCTTGGTCTGTCCGTGTGTGCGGGGGTGGTCTGTATGTTGGCAGTTGTTGGAGGGGTGGGTGCAGGGGGTGCAGATGTTGGTCCAGCTGGTGCTGCATGATGACTCACACCGGAGGTGCCAGGTAGGTCTTCGCCATCCGAGGAGGGCAGAGGCTGTTCCACACCAGTGAGCTCTGTGTCCCCCGGAGCCTGGGACAGGGACTCCTCCTCGCCTGCTGCTGTGTCCCCATCATCGTCACCTGTATTTGGAAGAGACACACATTGTATGTAATGTTTCTACAGACATCAATGGTTCACACACCTGACAGTTGTGACTGTACCTCTGGATGCGGGCATGTACATTGCATTGTCCTAAGTTGTCACAGTAAGAGGTTGATATTTGTGTGGCACATTGTCATGCATACCTGGGGCATTTCAATATGAATGTTGAGGTGTGTGCATGGCCAGCATTGGTTGTATTTGGTGGACATCCGGCCATCCTTCTCCACCTGGCCCAGTTATCCCACCATGAAGCATGCCACCCTTGCAGTGGGTTCAGGTTGACTCTCAGGATGTCATTCAGTGGTGTTGTGCTGTTTGTTGGTGCACAGTTCCCAGCAGGGCCTTGTGCTCCCCACAGCAGTAGCCAGTGTCAGCCATCTTGTCAGTCCTTATCCACTCCCTGTGATGTGAGCATGGTTCAGGGTGGTGTTGATGGGCCAATTGTGAGAGTGAGCAGTATCTGTGACTCCAACTCCCATCATGCTATTGCCTACACCCCCCTTCCCAGCATGCCCGTATTTCCTTCCTTTGGACTCTGCTTTCCTGTGGGGTAGTGTGCCTGTGCTGACAGGGAGGCTGACAGTGTTGTCCTTGCGTTTGTTTGGCTACAAGTCCCAGGTGTGTCCCTGTGCTTCACACAGCATTACCCAGGGTGGTGGTTCTTTGTGGGATCTTCATTTGGTATGTGAGGCATTGCATTCTCCCAGGTGGGTTATGTGGAGTTTGTGTTGAGGGGTGTGTGAGGTGAGCTGCTTGTAACTATGGTCAGTGCTGTGAGTCCTCCTTCCCAGCCAGCCAGATATCCCACCATGCAACGTGCTTGCATTGCAGGGAGTGCAAGTTGGCTTTCAGGATGTCAGGCAGTGGTGTTGTGCTGTTTGTTGGTACACAGTTCCCAGCAGGGCCTTGTGCTCCCCACAGCAGTAGCCAGTGTCAGCCATCTTGTCAGTCCTTATCCACTCCCTGTGATGTGAGCATGGTTCAGAGTGGTGTTGATGGGCCAATTGTGAGGGTGAGCAGTATCTGTGACTCCAACTCCCATCATGCTATTGGCTACACTAACTTCACCAGCATACACAGAATTCCTTCCTTTAAGTGAGCTTCCTGTGAGGTGGTGTTCTAGTGGTGGCAAAATATCAGGCAGTGTTTGTTGGTTATATTTGTTCCACTGCCTTGCTCTATTTGTTGTTAGGTTTGTACATGTCATGACACAGTGACATATCACTATGAGATGGCATGTATTGTGTTTATCTAACTGACATACACATCTTGGGATGATTATCTTTTGGTTGCTGTTGATTTGCTAGGGGTGGATGGTTTGACTGTCCCCTTGAGAGTGATGTGTGTGTATTGGCACACAATATTGTGTATATTAGTTGTGTACTCACCAGGCTCTGGGATGTCTGTTAGTCCATATACGCTCACTGGTGGTAGGATGGCCCGCACCTTCTCCTCCCAGGGCCTGAGATATACTGGTTTTGCAGGAGGGCCACTGCCGGTGTGCTGGCTCAGGAGGTAATCCTTCTTGAGTAGGTCTCTGACCCTCCTGCGCACATCATACCACCTGTTCTGGATGTCTTCCTTTGTGCGCAAACATGGTGATTGTGCGTTCACCCTGTCGACGATCCTCGCCCACATCTTGGTTTTCTGCGACATGGGGGTCTGTTGGACCAATGTGCCAAACAACTGTGGCTCTACCCTCAGGATCTCGTCTACCATGACTTCCAATTCACAATCTAGGAACTTTGGATTCTTCTTTAGGGGCATGGTGATGGGTGGTGGTGGTGGTGATTGATGTGTGTGTGTGCAAGTGAGGGTGTGTGAGTGTAGGTTTTGCTGTGTGTGTGTGAGGGTGCTATTTGTTGAGGTGCTAATGGTGTGTGGATTTTGTGTTGGATGAGCTGTGTGTGTGTCTGTGTTTGCTGTGTGATCGTGTTCTGTGCTGGCAGGTCAGTGGGATTTGCAAAGGATCATGGTAGGTATTTGTGGGCTTTATGTAGGTGGAGTTGGGGGTGTGTCCTTGTTCCATTCCCCCCCCCCTGTATTTATTGGCTTTGTCATTGCTTGTTTGGCCATTTTTTTTTGTATTTTTTCATTTGTGATTATTGTGCATGTAGGAGTTGTTCTTCTGACCGAGTAGGACGTTGCAGTTGTCTCGTGCGCGCCTCTCCGAGTCGTTCCTGCTGTGTTTCAGCTCAGTTTCATATGCGGCGTACGCGTCGGTCGCGGAGTATTGTGTTTGTTCGGATGGGTTTGGTATGCGTGTTGGTCGTACGGCTTGGGCTCCGTACGAATCGGTCTGCTTTTGCACCCATTGCATTGTACTGCGCGGGTCGGAGTTCGCGGGTACGTTTCGTTCGGATTATTTCCTGATGTGTGTCGGTCGGTTCGATTCGCGTGGTTTCCCGGCCGGATAGCTTGTTTCCGGCCGGGTCAGTCGTTCGCCTTGAGTTCCGTGCGAGTCGGTCGTGATTCCCATGCATTTCATCGTACTTCCCAGGTCGGGCAACGTCGGTTCGTGTCGGTCGGACTATTATCCCGTTCCGAGTCGGTCGGTATTTTTTCCGGCCCGAATCGGATTCGGCCCCAGAGTAGCCAGGGTGGATTTGGCATTATACTTACATTTAAATACTGTGTAACAGAAATATACTAAGTAGATTAGCGACTACCAACATATTGTGAAATTAAATATATATAGATAAGAATAGATTTATTATAGTTTACACTACATCTAGGTACTTTGAAGATATATATTGTCGAGATACATATATGTGAAATTAAGTATAGTAAATCTATAACTACCTATATATGTTTACCTTCATGATACGATGATTGTGGAGATCCTGTCAGCGGTATTGATTTATTTTTCTGCTCAATATTCTGACATACAACCTGATTTGGCCGTAGGCTTTATCTCGGCTCTAGTATAGCTCGGTTGAGACAGACATGTTTCGGATAGCTTTCTGAGGTAAGCACACTCGGAAGTGAAGAGACATTCTTAACAAGAATGGTGTTTTTTATTCTAACACTAGCATGATAAAGGTTCGGTAGGATTGGGAAATGGAAGCAGGTCTTTCTATTTAAAGCATTAAAGGGAGGACAATTGTCTGTCGAGTTACAGTAAAGGTATAGATTAGACACAGTTCAAGTCAGACATTTCCACTGCGCCCGCTCCAAAACCTTAGCTCTTACAAGGCAAATTACACTCTTCAATTAAGTAGAAATCATTAGCATCTATGTTTACCCAAACTCTGCCAGAGTGTAATGAGATAATCAGCTGATATTAATCAGGACGGAATGGCAGGCCTAAAGCAGGAGATAAAAAGAAGGCACACTGTCACTGTCTTGGTTAGGATACGGCTCAGCATCACATTTAATGTGTTTGTGTTACTTTTTATCCTCCCCTCCTGTTTCTTTCTTCCACCTTCTCCTTCCACATTCCTCAGTTATTTGTTTACTTGGAGCCAGTGCTGATGCTCTGGTTCTTAATGAAAGGGATGTCGCTGTGGATTTGGAAAACAGCAACGCTAGGCCAGAACATAAAACCAGGCAGTAGACTGTAACTCCCACCATTACTTAAGAGCACCCAAAGCAATGTCATCACTGTTTGCAAGATGTCAGCTCAATTAGAAAACACACAGGAGGCAGACAAATAGAATGAACTGAAAAAACAAAAAGGATGGAGTCTATAGCGTCCGACCCAGCCCGGGTACTCTCCAATGACTACACTACACACGGAGATTAGTTATACACGACTATATTCTTCAGCTTGTAAGCAAGCACCCAGTGTTCTAAAGCGGCATTCACTTCGTCACCCTCCAACACTAACGTCTCAGGTCTACGGAGTCCATCAGGAACCAAAAAAGGTTCAGTCATTCTTTATTTACACAACACTACAGAGTCTAAAGTAGGTTTTGTACTGGTGGGCTATCCTTTTAGTACAAAACAAATATGCTTAGTTTTAACACATTGGGTGTGTGCGGTACAGTGCAGCATACATGCAATTTCTGAAAAGCTAGAAGTGAAAATATTTCTCCATTTTAATGCCAGTCTCTGGGAGTTTTTTTTGGCACAAAGTCCTCTCAACCAATTTTAGAAGTAAGGGGTTTGCATCAAAAAACCTTGGTTGGTAGCATAGGAATGCCCATGTATCATGTCTGGGACTCCTCTTTTATACAAAGTAACACAAACCAGTGCAAAGAGCTATTTGAGTAACTTTAATGCAACTTTCCAGGGCAAAAACGTATTGCACTGGAAAGTAAATACTTTATCAAGACTGTGCACCAGGTTACTTAACTTTGCATCGCAAAGTCTTGAGAAACCTGCTCTAATGTGTTCTACTCAGTGGAGTGTGATCCTGAGGATCAGAGGAACGATTGTGGTATTATGTTTTCCCATACATATCAGGACATCATCTCGCTACATCATCTCATTAGATTTATATTTTTGTTTAGTTGTTTATTAATTTATTTTTTAGGTGTTTTATATAACACAAATTTCACATCAACCACGAAGTGGGAAGTGAGACCCAAACAGAAGAGCGATATGAAAATTGTTCAATCCAATTAAGTCCAGCCAGAAGAGATCCAAGATTGGGCATTGTTTATTTGCTGCCCATGGAGAGTTCAGATGCTTAGTTGAGAGCAATTCTGTATAATTCAGTCCTCAGAAATTGACTTGAAGATAGCTGAATTTGGACTGATGCTGTGGTCTAAGAGTATTACAGAGTCTTTGATCATGAAACTCCAAAAATCTGTGTTCATGCTTTCTTCTCTTAAAGGGTTGTTGTCAAATCAGATGTGAAGAGGACGGATCCATGTTCCTGGCTGGCATGTAGTGAGGTGCCAGATTTTAGCGAAATCCAGGAGCGCTGCTAAATGCAGAGTGCTGAATATAGTCCTGAACTCCTCTGTAAGTGAATGTAGTGTTCTTTGGCCCTGCTAAATATGATATTACATACATAAGTGCAAGTTCCTTTCAGTGATATGATTTTATAACCTTTGTAGCATGCTGCAGAGATTTTTTCAGAACTCAAGGACAGATAATATCGCGCTCATCTTTACGCACCCTTAACATGTGTTACCTCTATTCAAGGGTTAGTTTGGAATAGTGAGAAGATTTTCAGTACACGCGACAATTCATTCCCTTGACAAAAGCAATGATTTGCAGGATGATGGTTAGGATTGCATCAAAACTTAACCCTAGATTAATTACTTCTTGTACAGAAAGGGGATTGGAGGATGACCTAGGTTTGCTCCCTGTAGGAAAGTAGGATCTGCTTCTTATGGTTACCCCCACTTTTTGCTGAATGCACCACTGTTTTTGACTAGTCTGGCTGGGATCCTGCTAATCAGGACCCCAGCCTATCTGCTTTCTCCTTTAAACTGTTATGTTATGTACCAGGCACACTACAGATTGGATACTGGGGTACCCTTGTCAGTCCCTCGTATATGGTACACATGTACCCTGGGCATAGGTACCCCAGAGGCCTCCCATGGGCTGCAGCATGTATTATGCCACCCATGAGAGGCCATGCAAAATGGAACTACAGGTCTGCCATTGCAGCCTGTGTAAGCTGGTGCTTGCACCACTTACGAGTGGTGCCTTTACGTGAGAGGGTGTCCCTGCCTGAGCAGAGCACCCCTGCAGCCTTCAGAGACCATTCTCCCGGGTTGTCGGTGACGCAGCCAGACATATAGGTAAAGGTGCATTATATGCCCGCGTAAAATGCTATCTCGAAAACGGCTGCAACAAGCCATGCCGTGTTTGGTATCAAACACCTTGGAATCATACCTTCACACCGGTAACCGGTGTGGAGGTATGATTCCACCCTTCAGAAGCAAGCTTCGTGGGGTCCCTGGTCTTCCCGGTACCAGCCTTCTCGACCCGGACAGCGCAAAATGGTTGCTGCCGACCAGAGACACATTTCTGCCCTCCTGCTGCTGAGCTAGCTCGAGCAGGGGAAGGCAGCACAATAGGCATCCTGTCACAGGGAGGTGTGACCACCTCCCAGACAGGATTTAGTGTATTGGAGCTGGGTGGGTGCACTTCCAAAGTGCCTGAAAGTCTGCACGAGGGGCACATTTGGTGTCCCTGTGCATAGTCCAGTTCAAACCAGTCCTGGGAGCTGTTGGCTCCTGCTCTGGCGCGAAACTGGACAAAGGACATGGGAGTAACCTCCCCCCTTTCCTGACCCTCCCCTGGGAGGGTCCCCTGAATCTGTCCAACCCTCTCCCGTGGGTACAAAAGGGCTTACCTGGCTGTAGGACCCTAGTTTCGATGTGGACAATATTCTGAACAAGAAACCACTGACCTTCGACCGTCTGGACACTCTGGACTTTGCTGGACTTTGACTGGGCCCGACTTCGTCTCCCTCTCCGTCCAAAGCATTGTCTGTGCCCGTGCACCATACAGGCTCTGTGCAGGACCTGTGGATCATCAAGGACAACTGAAGTATCTCCCTTGGGGTGAAGAAGTCACTCCCCTGCATTCTCAGGCACAGTAATGCAACTGATTGGTCTGCAGATCCTGAGCTCCTGCAGACTCCGAAGGCTCCAGCAAGACAGGAGGTGAGTTCCTACATTCTTTGAGGTTGAGCTGCCCTCTCACCAAGTTTGAGGCCAGTATCCCTTGTGAGGACTGCATAACCCGAACCCTGTGCACTGTGTACATTTGCAAGTGCATATGCTTGTTGGCGTTCCCAAACCAAGTCCATTGGGCTTTTGATAGCCCCAACCTCTGCGCATATTTTTTACAAAGGACTTTGGCCTCCTTGCACTCTGTGCCCTGCAAGCTGTTGTTTTGTGAAACTGCTAGAGGTCCCCTCGCGACTCCTGTGCCTTTGGCCTGTGGGTCCATTTGAGGGACAACACTGATTTTCTTGGGCTCCCATGGTTGTTCCAGGCCTGCCCTGACTTCCTTTGCTGTGGTGAGTCTCCTGGTCCTTGCTGGGCCAGACCATGACCTTCCTTGACCTTCTTCGTGGGTTGCCGCTGCCAAGGCTTTTGCCTTCCCGCCGGACACCGACCCCTCAGCACTTGACATCCTTTGTGGGACAGCTCATATCCGGCTCCTGGTCATCCTCGACGTCTCCTGGTACCTGCAGCTGTAGAATCAAGGTCTCCATCTTCACACCTGAAGCACCCGACATCGGTGGGCATTCGTCTACCGAGGCCCTGGTCACTCCTGAGTGACCCAGACTCTGTCCCCTCTGCTTTCAGGTTCCTTCCTTCAAGAATCCACCTGTGGGTTCCACCAGACACTTTTCGTCTTTCCAGCAGTGGCATTTCTTTGAAGACTCCCATTGAGAACTATGGCGGTTTCCGACGCCACTTCAGCCCTATGCACCCGGCTACCCTGGGATAGGTAACTCTGGTACTTCTGTATCCACGTGTGGGGTGGCTCTCCAAACTTCTATGTTCCTAAGGGTTTCCTCGTAATTCACTGGGAAGGGTCCTTTAACTTTAAAACTTCAACCGCGACTTTCCCATAGAGTTGTACGGAGCACGCGGTCGTGTTCTCACACTGCACCCGTCCTCCGTGGGGTCCCTACTTACTCACCTTAGGTGGTTCCTTGGGGTCCCAGTGATTCTACACCCTCTAGACACTGTCTTGACTCGAGTTGTGGTTCTTATACCACTATTTTAGTATATGGTTTGGTCTCCCCCTGGAGCCCACTGTGTATTAGTGCTACTTACGATTGTTTCTGTGCTACAGTATTGTGTGCTTTGTGTTTTTCTGCATGTAGCAGATACTGTGAGGTATTTAAGGTGTGTTATCATAATAAATATATATTCTTTTAACTACTGTGTGGTTCTCCTTTCATTTAACCAATACAATAAGATTGCATTCTGGTAAAACAAGCTGCTTAACATTCCTTCAAGACTAAGCCTGAAGGCTGCTCTCCACAGCTACCACTTGGATAGCTTTCTAAGGTTATCTTTGACCTCTTAAATCATCATAAGGGTTGTTTGGACTGGTGCAAGGTGCCCACTTTAATTAGTGGACATCATATACCAGGCCATCTTCTCACACTCCCCTCTCAAAAGGGAGTGATTTGTTTGAATCCCCAAAATTAAAACTTTAGTCTTAGCTCCATTTAAGCACAGAAAGCTTGCCTTGAATGCAAGTGATCATATTCAGCCCTCTACTCTAACATTTTCTACCTCTACCAGTCGCTGCTCTTCCCCACTTCCCTCCCCCAACACTACCTTCTGCTATTCTCTACTAGTCTCCTCTATCATTCTGCCATATCAACCACACACCCACCTCTGCGATCTAAAGCTACTGCTAAACTATCCTCTCTTAGCCTGTCTTACTTCCCTTGCATCCATGATCACAGCACACTCACCCCACATACTCCTCCACCATGCCTAACTCTATACACTTATTCCCTAAAAATGCTTAGACCTAGCCCTGCCTACAAAGATGGCCACTGCCCGCTATCCTCATCAGCAGTTCTCACATCCCTCACAATTACTAAGGATTCCTTGGACAAAACTTGCTAGAAAAAATCCCTATACCACACCCATCTCAAAACCTAACCAGCCTACATCCCCAACTCAAATCCAGAAAACCATCCTACATTTCCTTCTTCAACTCCAAATCCAGAAAAACAGGTAACACCTTCTCCTTCAACACAAGCTTTCACAGATATGTTTTCAACATAATTTTCACTAAACAGCACACTCGCACCCATGTCACCACTCATCCCCCAACAAACCAACAAACATATCAGTCACAATCGTGCTCCCTATTAAACACACCAATTGAACAGCACTCCACATCTCAACATAACCTACACACTCACGTCTATCCTCAATCAACAAAGATAGAGCTCTAAAGTTAAACCCTCAAGCTTCTCCTCCAACCTTAATTCACAACCATCAACTTTCAGCAAACAAGCAAATGAAACACAAACACAACAATGGGATATGCATCTTCTTACCTACAAGACAGCATTATACAACACTATGCAACGTGTCCAAGCATTACCTCAATAGATCACCAGACTACAATTGTCTACCAACACCTTCTTATCAGATACACAAAGACTCTGACCCGCTCACAATCCCAATAAATTGTTATTAAGCTTCTTTAACCAAGACAGGGTCAGCTCAGAGAGCAACAATACTAGGACTAATTGGTCCATAAACATCATATCCATCCAATCAGTTCAATTGCCTTTCATTTCAGAAGAAGGAGAACATAAACCAAACAATCATGACATTTCAACCATGGCTACAAAGAAATATACGAAAGAATATACCACCACTAACGTGGCTCCATTCTATTTTGCCTTTAAAACATACAGTGGTGTAGCCGGGGATCAATTGCCCTATGTCAAGCAATGAAACTAAGCTCCCCAGTCGGTATTAAAATACTGCTATAAGTGAGGTGCAGTGTGCCCATCACACACCTAGACCCCAGTTTCATAGCACCTACTACACAAATTTCATTTACAGGTCTCCAAATTTCTCATTCTACTCATCTTTCCTTCTCACCTACCTGGCTCCACGACCCCCTCCCCTCATTTCCTTCATCCATTTAATGCTCTCCTCTATATCCCCGTCACCCATCTCTCTGTTCCCCCCTTCTCTCTCATTCATCCACATCTCCTTCCTCCATTCTCGTTGTTTCTAATTCCTTTCTCTTCATTTTCCCTTGCCCACTTTGCTCCTCCTTATCTCCTTTCTCCTTCTCGCTCATCCTTATTACCTTGTCCCATTCTGTCACCTTTTCCCGCTCCCACCCCCATCCTTTTACCTTCATCTTTTCATTCTTCCCTTGCCTGCTTTCTCTTTATTGTCCCCTTATCCTCTGCTTCATCTGTACAAATCCCCTTGAAAAGTAAACACAGACAAGCCCCTGGAATGCATTAACTCGAAAAAAAAAGAGAATATCAAAAACAGGCAGTCTCTGAATAATATCAGTCAGTGCAAGGCAGTCTGCCTCTCCCACCTCTGGGTCCTGGTGCATTGCACCGGTTGCACCAATGGTAGGTACGACCCTGTACACACTTAGGTTAATTGCTTCCTGATCAAAGCATGGCTAAAGAGTAAAAATGAACATAGTAATTTTAGCCTACTGTCTGACTCAAAACCAGACCTGCTATTTGTTACAGAAACAGAGGATATGGCATTAGTTCAATACTTCATGAAGCAGTCACACTAGGATATGGATGCTTTACTTATTATCAGCAGAGAAAGACGCGAAACCATTTTTAAGAGAACCATGACAGCCTTCAAACTGGATGATATTGCAATACATGGTTGCAAAGCCTTTCTTATTCAAAGCAACCCCAGTCCTACATTCACCTGCTGCTTGCAAGACAGACCACCACACAATGTGCAATATCAGACCCGTTCATCACACACGCTAACTTCTGCACCCTTGGTGACGTAAACATCTCATGCAACAAACATAAGTGCTACAACCAAAGTCTATCTTAAGAGGCTCTGCCATTCACATCCTAACCCAGATTGTCACTCGGACAGTCCACATATCAGGCCATACGTTAGAAGGTATCTTCTGCAATCTGGACGCTCTATATAAATCAATGAAAATTCTCCTGTCAGCTGAACAGATCAGACGTCCTATCTCATTCTTGCCCCTGCTCCCTTTAAGGCTGTCAACTAACTTATCTAATTGAGCAACAACCTGCAGACTGTGAAGTAAGCTGAATTTGGAGGACTTATAAACACCCGATCGATCAATCAGGGAATTGTGAAGCGCGCTACTCACCCGTGAGGGTCTCAAGGTGCTGGGGGGGTGAAGCTCCGGGTCAGCCGAAGAGCCAGGTCTTGAGGCTCTTCCTGAAGGTGTGTAGAGTGGGGGCGCATCTGATGTTGATAGGGAGCTCGTTCCAGGTCTTTGCCGCGAAGTAGGAGAAGGCTCTTCCACCCGTTCTGGCTCTGCGGGTGCGCGGGGTTTCGGCGAGGCCAGTGGATTGGAGGTTTCTCTTGGGTACGTAGAAGGAGATTCTTTCATTGAGCTATTGGGGTACGGTGTTGTGGAGGCATTTGTAGGTGTGGGTGAGTATCTTGAAGGTTACTCTCTTCTTGACAGGGAGCCAGTGGAGGTCTCGCAGGTGTTGGGCGATGTGTTCATGTCGAGGGAGGCCGCGGACGAGTCTGGCTGAGGTGTTCTGTGTGGTCTGGAGCTTGCGGAGCAGGGGTTTGTTGATTCTGGCATAGAGGGCGTTTCCATAGTCCAGTCTGCTGGTTATGAGTGCGTGGGTGACGGTCTTTCTGAATTCGGGGGGGATCCATTTGAAGGTCTTGTGAAGGATGCGGAGGGTGTTGAAGCAGGTGGAAGTGAAAATGTTGATCTGTCGGGTCATGGTGAGGGAGGAGTCGAGTATGATGCCAAGGTTCCGGGCATGGTCCGTGGGGTTGGGGTGGCTGCAGAGGGCAGTGGGCCACCAGGTGTTGTGCCATGCAGAGGGGGAGGGTCCGAGGACGAGGACTTCTGTCTTCTTCGAGTTGAGCTTTAGGCAGCTGCTGCTTATCCAGGATGCGATGTCCTTCACTCCTTCCTGGAAGCTGAGTCTGGTGCTGTGGGGGTCCTTGGTGAGGGAGAGGATGAGCTGGGTGTCGTCGGTGTAGGATACTATTCTGATTCCATGCTGTCTGACAATGGCGGCGGGGGGGCCATGTGGATGTTAAAGAGCGTGGGGCTGAACGACAATCCCTGGGGCACTCCGCAGTTGATCTCTGTGGGTTCGGAGAGGAAGGGCATGAGTCTGATTCTTTGGGTTCTGCCGGTGAGGAAGGAGCAGAGCAATTCGAGGGCGGCTCCCTGTATGCTGGCATCGTGGAGTCTGGCGGTGAGAGTGCGGTGTGAGACGGTGTCAAAGGCTGCAGAGAGGTCAAGCAGGATCAGGGCCGCGGTGTGGCTCTGGTTGAGGAGGGTGCGGTAGGCATCTGTGGCAGCGTGTAGGGCAGTGGTTGCTGCGGAATCCAGATTGGGAGGGGTCGAGGATGGAGTTCTCTTCGATGAAGGTCATTAGTTGGGCATTGACGATGTTCTCTGTGACTTTGGCTGTTAAAGGGAGGAGAGAGATGGGTCAGTAGTTCTTGAGGTTCATCGGATCTGCTGCGGGCTTCTTGAGGAGGGGCTTGACTTCTGCACATTTCCAATCGTCGGGGAATGTGCCTGCTTCGAAGGTGGTGTTGATGGTGCGTCATAGCTCAGGTGCTATGGTGGCGGCGGCTCTGTGGAAGATGTGCGGAGGGCAGGGGTCCATGGGGCACCTGAGTGAATGCCTTTCATGGTCAATGCGGTGTCTTTGGTGGTGACTGGGGTCCAGGAGGAGATGGTAGGCTGGCTGTCATTGCTGGGGGGAGGAATGGGTTCAGTGTACGGAGTCTGTTAGTTGAAGTTGTCGTATAGGGATCTTATTTTCAGGTGGAAGTAGGAGCCGAGTTTGTTGCAGAGGTCCTGGAAGGGTGTGACGTCCGTGGCTTCGCTGTGGGGCTTGGTGAATTCCTGAATGATGCTGAAGAGTTCCTTGGAGTTGCTGGCGTTGGCGTGGATTTTGTTTCGGATGAAGGTCCTTTTGGTGGATCTGATGAGTTGGTGGTATTCCGTTATGGCGTTCTTGTAGGTGGTACGGTCTTTCGAGGTTTTGCTGTTTCTCTATAGCTTCTTGAGAAGTCTGCCGGTGCGTCTGGATTCTTGGAGGTCGGTGGTGAACTGGGTGGCCTTCCTGGGGCGCTGCTTGTTGGGGTTGCGGAGGAGGGCGACCTTGTCTGCGCAGTTGGTGATCTATCTGTGAAGTTCTTAGGCTGCGGAGTTGCCGTCAGTCGAGGTGGGGGGATCGTGGGTGAGGGTGGAGTTGAGGTGCTCCTCAGTGACTTTGCTCCAGTGCCTTTGCGGAAGGCGTGTTGTAGGTTTGGGGGTAGTGGCTCTGTCGAAAGAGAAGTGTACGCAGTGGTGGTCCATCCAGGGGGGTTGCGTGGTGATAAACTATGTAAATAAGCTTTATGACTAGAAGACCACAACTTTAGACAAAACAATCCCTCTAATAACATTAACATAAGCCAAATCGTAAAGAAAAAGATACAAGGGCAAAACTTAACACTTTAAGAGGCCTATCAGAAATCAAAGAATCCTCTTTGTAAATTGTGTATACACAGGCTCAACAGAATGCACAAATCATATCTCAAATAGGCAAATAAAAACGGTGCACAGACAAAATATCGAGTTTCAGATATCGATATACAAAAATATCGAGTGTGAAATATCGTCATACAGGAATATCGAGAGCAAAATATCGTGGTCCAGAATATCGACATTAAGGTAAGAAATATCGTTTTTGAAAATATCGAAGTTAGAAATATCGTTTGTTAAAATATCGATTTTTATATTAGTGTTATGTATTTTAGTATGTATTTTAAAAGTATGTGATGTAATTTTTTTGTATAAGTATTGATTTTGTTTTTTAATATATGTGTTAAATTTTTAGTAGTGATTAATTTTATGTTAATTAAATTTAGCGTTTTTTAGTTCTGTAGCGGGTTGTGGGTTTATAGGGGAATAGGGTGGGAAGTAATTTAATTATAATAAAGTAATTAATATTTTTATTTATTAGTATTTATTTAATTTAGATTTTATAGTGTTAATTGTGGGAAATAATTTTTGTTAATTAATTATTAATTGGTTGTTAATTTTTATTAATGAATTAATTGATAATTATGTTAATTGTGTTATTTTTTTAGGAGCAGGTTGTGGGTTTATAGGGAATTGTGTGGAAAGTAATTTAATTATAATAAATTAATTAATATTTTATATAATTTATATTTTCTAGTGTTAATTGTGGAAATTAATGTATTATTAGTTAATTATTAATTGGTTGTTAATTATTATTAATTAATTGGTAATTATGTTAATTGTGTTATTTTTGTAGGAGCAGGTTGTGGGTTTCTAGGGGAATAGGGTGGGAAGTAATTTCATTTTAATACATGTAATAATAACTTTTATAATAATAACTTTTATATATTAATATTTATTTAATTTGTAATCTATAGTGTTAATTGTGGGAATTAATTTATTAATAATTATTTATTAATTGTTTGTTAATTAATAATAATTAATTAAATATTTTGTAATTAATTATGTTAATTCTGTCATTTTTAGGAATGGGTGGTGGGGTTTATAGGGGAATAGGGTGTGAAGTAATTTATTTAAAATTAATTTATAATTAATTGATAATTAATGGTAATTAATTCATTAAAAATTAATTATGGCAACTGTGTATTTAATTTGAGATGTGAGTTGTGGGGTTTATAGTGGTGAAGTAAACTATTTTCAAATAATTAATAAGTTATTGTTAATTGAAAAAATTTAAAAAGTTTAAAATTAGTTATGGAAATTGTGTAATGACTTTTATGTGTGTGTTGTGGTGTTTATTGGGGTAGAGGGTGGAAAGTATTTTATGTTTTATTAATTAATAAATATTTGCTCATTATTATTCATTCTATAATTGATAAATATTTATGGTTATTGTTTACTTTTATTTTGTGTGTGGATTTTGGTTTTATAGGGGTGTTTGGTCAGTAAATTAATTTTTATATGTTTTTAGTTGATTTTTAATGAATAATATTTGTTTATTTGATAATTAATTATGTTAATTATGGAGGTACCACTTTTAAAAAAAAATTATATGTGTCTTGTGAAATGTGTGGTGTTATAGGGTAGGAAATAAAGTATATTTATTTTATGTAACAATTAATGTTTTTGAATATATTTAATTTATAATAAATATAGTTATTTGTTTGTAATTTCTTTTTTAATTTTTATAAAATAATGTTTAATGGTAATTTTTAGATTTTTAACATTATAACATTTCTATTTTTTGTTATTTTTAATATTTTTATATATTTTTTATTTTTGTTTTTAACAATTTTTGTATTGTAGTTGATCTTTTGTTTGTTTTAATTTTTTTATTGACTTTATTGAGAATATTAATTTTAACCCTCTGCTATCCAACACTTTCCCTACTGTTGCAGTCACTGGAGTGGGAATAGTAATTTTTACCCCTCCGCTATCCAACACTTTCCCTACTGTTACATTCACTGGAGTGGCAATAGTAATTGTTACCCCTCCACTATCTAACACTTTCCCTACTGTTGCACTCACTGGAGGGGGAATAGTAATTTTTATCCCTCCACTATCCAACATTTTCCCTACTGTTGCACTCACTGGAGTGGGAATAGTCATTTTTACCCCTATGCTATCCAACACTTTCCCTACTGTTGCACTCATGGAGTGGGAATAGTAATTTTTACTTCTCTGCAATCCAAAACTTTCCCTACTGTTGCACTCAGTGGAGTGGTAATAGTAATTTTTACTTCTCCGCTATCCAACACTTTCCCTACTGTTGCATTAACTGGAGTGGAAATTGTAATTTTTACCCCTCCGCTATCCAACACTTTCCCTACTGTTGCATTCACTGTAGTGGGAATAGTAATTTTTAACCCTACGCTACCCAACACTTTCCCTACTGTTGCACTCACTGGAGTGGGAATAGTAATTTTTACCCCTACGCTATCCAACACTTTCCCTACTGTTGCACTCACTGACGTGGGAATAGTAATTTTTAGCCCTCTGCTATCCAACGCCTTTCCTACTGTTGCACTCACTGGAGTGGGAATAGTAATTTTTATCCCTAAGCTATCCAACACTTTCCCTACTGTTGCATTCACTGTAGTGGGAATAGTAATTTTTAACCGTACGCTATCCAAAACTTTCCCTACTGTTGCTCTCACTGAAGTGGGAATAGTAATTTTTACCCCTCCGCTATGCAACACTTTCCGTACTGTTGCACTCACTGGAGTGGGAATAGTAATTTTTACTGATGCGCTAGCCAACACTTTCCCTACTGTTGCATTCACTGGAGTGGGAATAGTAATTTTTTCACCTCCGCTATCCAACACTTTCCCTACTGTTGCACTCACTGGAGTGGGAATAGTCATTTTTACCCCTACGCTATCCAACACTTTTCTTACTGTTGCACTCAACGGAGTGCAAAATGTAAGTTTAATTTTTTTTAAATATATTAATATTTTAATTTATAATATATTGTTTTTTTTCTTAGATTTTGTGTTATAGGTATATGTATATTTATACATATTTATTTGTTAATTTTTATATATTTATAACATTTTAAAATAAATTAGTTATTAGTTTATTAATTGTTTTAAAGTAAATATACATTTATATATTACATTTTATATATGTACATTTAAATTTTTTAATTAAATTTATTTAATATATTTGTTTAAATGTACATTAAGGGGCCGATTCCGATTCGGGCAGGAAATCTCTCCAACCGAGCCGGACCCGGAGAGATTTCCGACCGAATCGGACCCTAGCAGTCCGACCGAACGAGTACGATGCGTTCGCATGCTATCGGACTCGATTCGGTCGGACTCCCATTGAAGTCAATGGGAGCCGGTCGTACAACGCGTTCGCGGGCTCCGATTGACTCAATGGGTGCGAGGCGAACAATGGCGCCCCCTATAGCGGGTACGCGTTGAAGCGGGTCGCGCCATACACGCACAGGTGGGGGGACCCATGGGCCCCCCCTGTGTGCGACTCGCGCGGCTAGTCGTACAGGGGGGTCCGACACGGACCCCCAAAGTGCGGCTCCGACTGCTCTCTCTCGAGCCGGACGGCGCGAGTCGGTCGGACTGCTTGCGGCACGCATCGTACTTACCCGGCCGGGGAATGTCTCCATTGCGCGGTGCGAGTCGTGTCCGTGCGAGTCGGTCGGAGCGGTTGGGTCCCGCGAACGAGTCGGTCGGCGATTTCGCATACGTTCGCATCGTACTCGCTCGCCCGGACGCACATCCGACTCGGTCGGAAACAGGGCGTCCGAATCGGATCCGGTAAAGCCGAATCCGATTCGGAGCCCTACCGGCCGAGATCGGAATTGACCCCTAAATCTAAATATTTTTTTTAAAGTTAATTTTATTATTTAATTTATTAAACATGATTTTTTATATATAAAAAAAATCGATATTTTGTACATCGATATTTTTTACATCTATATTTTTTTCTCGATATTTTTGTATTTTACATTTTAAAGATAGGATGTCGATATAGTGGATGTCGATATTTGTGTGTCGATATTTGTGTATGGGGATATTTTTGTAGTCGATATTATGTCAGTGGTCCAATAAAAACACTCCTCAAGTCTGATCTACAGCATCAAATGCCCAGCCAAGAAACGTTTCCTTATTATAAGTAACATCACTGACTGGACAATGATTTATTGGATGTTGCTTGTTACGTGCTTGCAGACTGGTGTATCAGCCCACACCACCTCCGCTGAGCAGGCTTTAGGCTGCTCTGCCTCGCTACCCTGAGACAGTCACGTGCTACAACACAACACTTGGTTCCCAGTAGACAGTAGGGTGGTGGCTTATTAGTTGAGAAGGCCCCATATCCTACCTAACTAAGGGGATTATTAGGATGGCGGAAGGACCGCCACCGCCAGCCGTGCGGTGGCGATCCGTCCGCCATCCAAAGTGGATTTTGTCCCCGCAACATTAAGATGGCGGGGGAATCCAGACAGGGACAGTGGCGGACGCAAAGACCGTCCGCCACTGAACCGCCGCAGGCAATCGGTACGATTGCCCTGCGGACGGCCCAATGAGTCCTAAATGGTGGCGGTGCCTAGCAGGCACCGTCCACCATATTAGGATGCTGGCTGCAGACAGCATTTCCATGGCAGCGATTCCGCCATGGAAAGGCTGGCGGAGATTTGTAACGGGGGCCCGTTGCGGGCCCCCCTTTTGTTGGGAGGAGGTGTGGGTGCACTGGGGGGGTACCCATGGTACCCCCCTACATTTCACAGCACCACATGGCAGGCACCGTGTGGTGCCTGCCACGTAGTGCTGTGAAATGCAACACCCGGCATTTTCGCATCGCGGTGGGTGCTGCTGTCATCAGCACCCGCCGCAATGTTGAACTGCAGGATCCGTCCGCCATGGTGGCGGACTCATCCTAATCCGGTGTGCGGGTCCGCCGCATACATGGTGGATGGTCCTGGTTTACCCCAGGATGACGGATGGACTACAGTCCATCCACCATCCTAGTGACCCCCTAATAACCCACTTTTTTACACATACCACCATCAATCAAGAGGAGCAACCTAGATGAACAAAATAACTATAGCTCATGCTAGGTTACATGTGTAGGACACATTACAAATATGAAAAGAGAAGTGTGTATAGAGTTGATTCAAGCTGTGTCTTGAATGTGCTTTCAGATGCCTATGATAAGTTTTAAAAAAGCAAAAGGATGTTTACACCAAAAACAGATGGTGTGGGTGTTGTTTATTATTGAAGGTTTAGTGCATGGGATTTGTTATGTATGCCAGTCTTTTCCAGTCTTGCCTATTATGGACAAACCGTAATGTCATTTATTTAAGTAGGAAGAGTGGAGGCACTACATTACTTGAAATATATTCGAACCTTGCAAAGCGTATTGACATATTCACAACAGACACAAATGTATGCTACGAAGGATAAAGTGTTCAGGGTGACTTGTGCTCAGGCATGTTTATGCGAGATTGATACTCCAGTTCATATTAGTTAAAATACAGCGCTAATAGCATAAAAGTGAGCTTTTATTCAATAAATCACTAATAATCATAGGTGTAATTTTTTGATGTAGGGAATCAATGGGAAAAAACAAAGGAGTTTCATGTGTATCAGAAGTAGACACAGCAGGGGCCCGTTCATACAGGCTGAGGGGGCATGTCTCCCACCTTTTTCCAGGCAAGAGTGTTTGTCAAGCTGAACAAAGGTCAGCCTGACAGACACTCTTCTGGTTCAGTTCAGGCAGTCAGGAGCTAGACATGCACTAAATTTGCAGGCTTCTGGCTGCCTGAGCTGAACTTTGCAAGGCTGAGGATTTCACAGCCTCCTCAGCCTGGCGAATGTGCCTCGAGGCCCTCCACCTCGTAACGAAGGGAAGCGTCACCAGTTGCCATGGGCCTGGGCACTTCAGTTTTAAGCCCTGAAGTTCCTCGGGCCAAATGTCAATCGGTGACACCTCATCACATAGTGAAGTGGGGTCAGCAGTCTTGCTGACAACAGCCCACTCTGTGACGAGATTGGGACTGCTGCTTTGACTTAAGGGAAGTAAGCAGTCCCAACCCTCCTGGGAACTCCGAGGCTTGGGACTGCTGCCTTTCCTCAGTAGGGAAGGCAGCACTCCCAATCCTCCTGGGACCTCTGAGGCTTCCCAGTCGGAGAACTGTTGTTGACAGAAGTTTTATGTGGTTGTTTTTGTTTGGTGCTTGCGTGTATGTATAAATGTATGTGTATTTGTTGATGAGTGTTGTGAATGGGTACATGTGCGTGTGTGAATTAATGAGTATGAGTGAGGTGTATGTGAGCATCCAAACTTTCTGTGCAACATTGCGTAAGGGGGAAAACGTAGTGCAGTGCCAAATCTACAAAGATCGGCCTCCGTCTTATTCCACGCCCCGTGTTTGCACATAATGCGGCTGCTTTGTATGATGCACATCCTTGATCCATGGTGCAGAGTTGAGTGTGCACCAACTAACGCAAAATGCGTACAGGAGACATTCCCTTTCAGTAAAATGTCCAATGATCAAGGAAACTCAGAAGGTCCACACACATTGGATGCGTGCTGAACAATGAAACACACATGATATTTGCAATTCTTTGGTGAAATTAAGTCATTTTCTCTTGTTTACATCTGCTTTAAGAAGATACGACTTTTGACACAATGCCCAATCTTGCTATCTTTGTAGATTGTGATTTGTGTCAAAACCCATGGGTGTTTACATTGATATGCTCCAGTAATGTTATCTTGATGCATAGCGGCACAAAACACTTTTTTACAGTGTGACAAAATGAACTTTACAGTGCTAAACACCTTTTGTTCGGGATAGAAAATAGCATGCACTGCTTTACATTGCATCACACTAGTGCCATAGTCTCTTTTAAAGTGCAAAGACATACCTGCTTAGCTCTGATTTTGAAAGGATTCTTTGCCATATGTGTATTATGCAAAAAGAACAAGTGTATTTTGACACTACTGTTTATTACTAAAAGAAATCCTTTAGAAATGGTTTGAGAGATCCAAGATCTGGCACCACGTGCAGAGCATAATGGGGATCAACTGTGCTATATTCTGGCTCTCCTGCCCTCTATGAGTCTGAGCCACAGTTAAATATGACAATAAACGAGGACTCGCAGAATATGAAATGCTGTCAGCGGTATCTTTTGAAGACCTCCTGTTAGGTTTGCCAGAGCGCGGTCCAAGTGGAATGTTTAGAGGGGAATTGCCATTTGCTTGCTCAGCATGGCAAGCATGCCCGTGTGGCATCTCAGGGATATACAGCATCACCACAAGTGGTCAGAGTTTAGACCATCCTTAATACGCATTAGCATGCACAGCCGGAGCAGTCTGCTTTTTTATGTTCAAGGGACATACTAGGACTTGGCCTTCCTTCAATAAGGTCACATGGAACCTTTCCTAGTATTTACAGTGGACTGCAAATGTACAACAAGCATCCACCAGGAAAAAAGTATCTGTCCCATGCAGAGTCTATAGATCCAGCCAAGTGGCTTTCCTCTGCCAGCTGTATCATCTCCATGGCAGTTTGTAGTGAGAAACAACAAATCCCAACCCTGCGAAACATTGGAAGTGGGGTCACAAGAGTGGGAAGGGTGTGGTAGCCTCTTGTTATAAAATGATGTGAACAGACTTGAGATCATGGTTAGGAATGCAGTTGCACTACACTGGCTGAACTGGCACCTCAGAGGCTCTTACTGAGAAGGGCAGAGAGGGATTCCTGGGGGGATACTGCCCTGCCCGATTCAAAGTTTTAACAGGCATGCACCCAGTAAAACCGTATGTTGTTCTGCACACATTTTCCTCCTACTTAAACTGGAGGTTAATGTAGAAGAAAACAGACCCAGACCTGGTATCCACATGTGGAACTGGAACCCATAATTATAGATCCAGCATGTTATTACCCATTTGTAATAAGGTAACTTAAAAAGGCTGATAATTGAACTGGAGAAATAGGTCGGAATCAGTATCTTTGGCTCAGTATCGTTCAATTACTGGCTGACTTTGAATGGGGTACTCAGTGTCAGAAGTTTGAGTCAGTAACTTTGCTGGCTATCTCATATGGAGCCTTTTTAATTTCTTCCTTGACTTTCTTGACTTCTTAGTTGGAAGATGTGGGTGAGCCCAACGCTGAAGTGAAGAGGACATTTTTGACAATATATTTCTATTATCAGGGTGAACTTGGCTTCACTCCTGTCACTGCCACCTTATCCCTTTCTACAAATGTGTTCTTCCATCTGTGACCCCTACATCAGTCTGTTAAAGAACTTTGGGCCATATATACGAAAGTTTGGCTTTGTGATTTCCAAATAGCGAATATGTAGAAACCGCTATGTATGAAACAGTGTATTCCTCTAATAGCGATTTCTACAGATTCACAATCACAAATAGGAAATAGCAATTTAGGAAATCGCAAATTCGGAAAAGTCATTTTTCTTTAGGTTTGGGCTGCAAATGCATCAATGCCTTCACCCCTGTTACCCACTGACACCCTTCCATGGCACAGAGGAGCACTGAATGTTCCCTTCTGCCATCACACCACCTCTACTTTTCTTTCAACACTCACTGTCTCACCCTCATTCCAATTTACCACCATGTGGCAAATCAAAATGGTTTTGTTCTGAAAATAGGGACACTGTATCTGGATTTCGACCTGGTAATGCTGGGCCCACATTCTGGGGGTAATAATCATTATAGACAGATTTATGAGCAAGAGTACTAGCCAGGAAATGTTATTGCCGGTGACATGGTATCCCTGCACACATATCCACCACCTCATACCTGGGGCCTAAGTGGCACAGCATTTTGTCTAGCACAGGCCTATTTCTACTCAGTTGGAAAGAGCACTGCATGTATTGCTCATCAGCTAACATTAGGTAGTATGATGAAGGTCTTCTCCATTGCTCAGGTTTGACAACTGTTACAGCGCTTGACATTACGGATACAGGTGGCTAAACATGTGTAATGTCAAAAATAGGTGATCGTGTTTGACAGCTTTAGTTTTTGATGTGGCAAATCATAGTGCCCCTGTAATATGGGTAAAGCATTTCTGTGACAATGCAACATATTTCTTGACAGGCATGCAGTGGCTGAAAAAGTGTGTCACTATAATGTGGAGAACCTGGGCCAAGCATGAGGCATGCATTGTCTTACCAAGCATTATGGTAGAATTCACACTGGAGCCATTGCCAGTTGCCCCAATTCCAAGCTGTAGTTGTTGGGAGTTATCTACTGTGGCACCACCCACTCCACTTCCTCTCATTGATTAATCCCCGTTAGTATTTGCGATCCATTTCAATCATGCATAAAATAGCTTGTTGATGAATAGCTTACATTTGACCAAGCCAAAATGCATGGCTAGTCCAAGGGCCAGATTTAATTGTTGGTGTACGGAGTATTCTCCATTGGCCTGGAGGAGGACTTAATGTCCGCCAGGTCATGACTATTCCACCCATCAAATTTGTAAATGACTGCCAAGCTGCTCCCATGGCGAGGGGAGAATTTAGCAGTTTTGACTGACCCTTACCGTCAGGGTTTTGCTGGTGGTGAGGGGCAGTGAAAACTGACCTCTAACTCCGCCCATCCAAATTAGGTGGTGTCAGGCCTGTAAAGTAGATCTCCACCAGTTTTGAGGAGGCAGCGGAACCTGGCCTTCAGTATGCCAAAGGTCTGTTCGATGATGGACCGTGTTGTCTTATGTGACCTATTGTATTGCCTCTCACTTCTGGTTTTTGGAGTCAAGTATGGTGTCAGTATCCAAGGACGCAAGACATATGCACTGTCTCCTTAAAGTGCATGAGAAGGATAAACCATTAGGTCACATTACTCAAACAGATTTTGCCAATATATGCACTGAGTCAGCAGTTCTCTTACCAAGTAATAAGCCGTCGCCAAATTCCCCCTGAGACAGTTGGTTATGTATTCTACTGTGGTAGAACATGAAGGAGTCATGGGTGCTGCCTGACAATCTGCCTACAAGGTCAGTTATGATGCATGAGGCATCACACACTACCTGTCCATTGGGGGAATGGGTGATTTTCATATTTCTGTATATGAATTTATTTGCACAGGGGGGCATATGTCAATATGTGTGCCATCAACGCAGCCAATTACATTGGGAAACTGTGCAAAACTGTAAAACATTAATTTGGTCTGTTGCAAATATTTGGCCATATTTGGTAAACATATGCAATTGTTTACTTTGCTAGCCATGATATCCAGAAACCTGAGACAAAACCAAGGAAATGCACTTTGTGACACTCCTCCTGCCAATACTATGACTCCCTGGTGACTTCCTGAAGCCAAAGGATGTAGACAACACTATGCCTTCACAAGTGGTGGGATTGTGTTGGACATGGGGTCTCTGGTTGGCAGTGGTTTGTACACTGTCCAAGCAGGGACCCTCACTCTATTCAGGGCAAGTAAGTTACACCCTCAGAATAACCCATGCTCACCCCTTGGTTGCTTGGCAAGAGCAGTCAGGTTTATCCTCAGAGGAAATGTGTTATGTATTTGTACACACACACACACACAGTAACACAGGGAAAACACCCCAAAAGCCCTCCACACCAGTTTAGAAAAATAGCCAATATTTATCTGAGTAAAACAAGACCAGAACGACAAAAATCCAACATACATAAATCAAATCAAATTAAAGTTTTCAAAGATTAAATGCAGTTCTAGAGATTAGAAACTCCATAGCTCAAACTGGGGCTACAACGATGTGCTGGATGGAGTTAAAACTCAAAGTTCAGAGCTGACACGATGGAGCGCGGGCTGGCAGCGGAGTCGCACAGACCCCGGGTACAGTACCTTGGAAACCATGACAAAACAAAGACGCTGCAAGGTGTTGCTGGGGCCGGTGCAGCATCAGTTCCCTACTATCGGTAGCATGTCGGTGCTCGGGGCTTTGCAAGGCACAGGGGAGGTGATACGGCATTGGCAGAGAGGCGTTGGTTCCGCTGGTGGTGCGGGGTCGATGAAGTCCCGAGAGTCATGCCACGCAGCGTCGAATTCACAGTGTCGGTGTCACACCATGGGAACACAGGTGCGGCAGCAGAGTTGGAGTCAGCCGCCACTGAAGACTCTGTGGCAGTTGTTCAGCGGCGCTGCGGCGGCAGCGTGGCCTGCATTGCTGGTTGCTGTGTTGAGGTGGAACCATGGCTCCAGTGCAGCCAGCGGCATGGTGTCAAAGAGCTCCGCCGGCTTCGAAGTCACAATCAAAGTCGATATGCTGGTTTCATCTTGTTGAACACAGCAAACTCACTTCCGAGGGCCCAGAACTGGAATTGGCACCACTTAGCAGAGTAGGGCTCTCAGCAGAATAGCCTAGATGCTGCAGGTGAAGTCTTTGATGGCCCTGAGACTTCAAACAGGAGGCAAGATCAACTCAAGCCCTTGGAAAGCAGGATGTAGAAAGCAAAGTGCAGTCCTTTCACTCCCAGGCAGAAGCAGCAAGCAGCAGGCCAGCACAGCAAAGCAAACAGAAAAGTGGCAGTCACTCCTCAGAGCAACACAGCTCTTCTTTTTGATAGACTGTCCTCAGTCCCCAAGTGTTCAGAGTATATGGCCTAGTCTGGTGGCTCAGTGGACTAATGCATCCACTTCAGGGGCCTGTGTTCAACCTCATGGTCCCAGGTTCAAATCCTGGCAGGTCCACTTAGCCTTTCATCCATCTGAGGTCGATAAAATGAGTACCATTGAGTTGGGTAACAATAAATGTCTGTTATTCAGAGCCAAGATACCCTTCGGGGTGAATGTGCGCTTTACAAATACTTATGTTATGGTGTCAAATGTCCCATACATACATCCATTTCATCCCCATAAGTAGGCAAACCTCAAAGGAGAATCTTTGTAGTGTACAAGACCCTGCCCTTCCTGGCCCTCGCCGTGGACACCTCAACTCCCTTTGTGTTTCACTGTCTAGAGTGAATTCACAAATTCTAACTGTCATCCAACCCAGACGTGCATTCAGAGACATGCAGAGGCACAGAATAATAAAAGTGAGAAAATGCCAACTAAGTGGCATTTTCAGACCAGCAGTTTAAAAAACAACTTCACTGAAAGATGTATTTTTAAATTGTCCAGCGACACCAAACTCCAATTTTCTATCAGCTCCCAAATGGACAATACACTTGTAAAATGTTACAAGGCAGCTCCAATGTTAACCAATGGGAGAGATAGGCCTTGCTGTTGTGAAAAACGAATTTAGCAGTTTTTCACTACCAGGACATGCAAACGTAAACCCACATGCCCCACCTTTTAAATACACTGCCCCCTGCCCCTGGGGCTACCTAGGACCTACCAAAGGGGTGCCTTACATGTAATTAAAGGAAAGGTTTGGGCCGGGCAAGTAGGTGTACTTGCCAGGTTGACATAGCAGTTTAATACTGCACACACAGACACTGTAGTTGCAGGCCTGAGACATGTTTGCAGGGCTACTCATGTGGGTGGCACAATCAATGCTGCAGGCCCACTAGTAGCATTTGTCTTACAGGCCTTGGGCACACCTGGTGCACTGTACTAAGGACTTACCAGTAAATCAAATAGGCCAATCATGGAGAAACCATATACCATTACATTTTAGACAGGGAACACTTGCACTTTAGCACTGGTCAGCAGTGGTAAAGTGCCCTGAGTCCTAAAGACAGTAAAAAATAAATCCAGCACACAGACAAAAACAGGTGATCTAAGGCAAAAAGACAGGGGAAACCACACCAAAGATGCCTGGTCTAAAATATTGCATTGCTTTTGACTGTTGGGGCTGTTGCTGATGTTGTAACTCAGCAATTAATTCCAAAATTACCTCAATACTGAGTCTGTACTTCTCATTTATCTCCTCCTAAGTCTGTTAAAAAAGGGTGACTCTCACCCTAAATACCAATCAACCAGGCAGTACTTATATAGCGCTGCTTTCACCCAAGAGGGTATCCAGGCGCTGTGCTGCGGTGTCAGTTGAAAAGCCAGGTCTTGAGTCCCTTCTTGAAGTGGGTCAGTGAGGGTGAAGTGCAGAAGTGGAGGGGAAGGGTGTTCCAGGACTTGGCGGTGAGGTTGGAGACGGAGCGTCCTCTGGTGTGGCAGCGGAGGATGCGTGGTATCTGTGCAGGGGCGAGGTGAGCGGAGGTTCCTGGGAGGTAGGTAGAAAATCAGGCGTTGGTTCATGTAGATGGGTCCTTGTTGTGGAGGGCTTTGTAGGTGTGGGTCAGGAGCCTCTCCTGTCTCCGCTTTCTGCTCTGCCTACCAGCCAAAATCCTCATTTTCTTCCCCAAGACATACAGAGCCGCCATTCTGAAAGAGCCAGATGCATTTTGGGTGATTTTTTTTAGTTGCATCTTGTTACCACCAGATCCACATTGATGGTAATTGCATTTCCTAATGGCTATTTTGAGACTATTCACAATTAGGAAATCCTTTGTACATAGTGCTAGCGATTCGCTATTTGAAAATCCCTATTTGGGATTTCCTATTTAGCGATTTTCAAAACACAATTTCTACTAGATAGAAATCGCATTTTGCACCTCTGCAGATGATTTTCGTACATACAGAAATGGCATTTTGCATTTCCTAATGGTCCGAAATAGCAATTCAAACCATTAAGAAATGCAAAATACCTTTGCTCATATGGCCCTATTTCTCCAATTGAGGAAGGCCGTGGAAAGTATTTGGACCTTAAATCCATGAACAAAATACATGCACCGATAGAATGGATATGTAACTGGCAATGGTGTTCCTCAATAGCTGCAGATAGATTTTCCATAAATAGTATATTTACAATGTAATAACAGCTGTTTGTTTGAATCACAACCACACTTGTTGAATTTGTGCGGGTTTACAGATGTGGCATTCCACCTTGACTGCGCCATTTGTGCTACTACTGTGTATCTTGTAGAGTCACACTGTTTTTCTCGGTCTGAATACAGTTCTTGTGACTCATCTTCCTTTTCATGAGATAAGCATTGCCCGTATTACCAGTAAACAATTGCCTTGCCACTATTGCGGTGCTCCATTATGATGCTCCATAATGCCCAGTTCCTTAACATGCAAAAACGCAAACGTGTATTTGCTCTACTAACAGAAAAATGGGACGGAAAATTAATTAGCTGGTGTGACCAGAAAATGCCTGTGTGGGATGATTATAAGTGGGGCTGTGGCAAGGTACCGGAATATCGTGGCCAACATATTGCGAGACAGACATTTTCTGTACAAATTTATGCTTATAAAAATATTGCCTCATTGGAGTTAATAGAAAATCTACTTTCAATGGCACGATGGTTTTGTAAATTGTACAATAGTGTATTTATTGTTAGTCATTAAGCCCCCAATACAAGTTTCCAACATCTAGTAACTCTGCACCCCTAGAGTTACTAGTACCTCAGGTATTGGTAACTCCATGAAGTTCAGATTCGCCAGGGATAAACCTTCTACACTTAGAACAAGACCTTTAGTGGCCTGAGAGAAGATAATTCATAATTAATTATTAAGAGGAAGTTTGCAGGACAGAATGTTGAGCCACTGCGAGGCTACTTCAAAGAGACTCCATTCCGCAATTAATCTGCTGTTTCATTCTGTGGTTGGGATAAAACTCCAGCACAGACGAGCTACATATAAACGTCTTGGTAAGTAAGGGAGAAAACAATTAAAAGTGTTGATATGATTTCGAATAAGTGGGGATCTGCAAGGGAGAAATAGGCTTACCCCTTCTAAATAGCTATTTGAAAGCCTACAGAAGTCATCTCATATTCCTAACACAACAGAAGGCCACTGCCATAACAGAAATATCAGCAAAGCAATGCAATATTTTGAATAGAGACGCATCGAATTTTATTTTTAAATAATGTATGGGCCAGAACCTCGCTGCCTCCTCTTGAGGCCTTGGGCATATTTGTAGTTGGCATGGCAACAACTAGTCTGGCGTAGAATGTTTTGCAAGGCAGCTAAGTACCACAGTCCAACACAGACGTGTGCAATCAAATACTGCGTTGGCGCTATTGTATTTTAAAGCTGCTACAACTGTTAAATTAGCAGTGATTGCCTAGCAAAATATTACTGGTGATGCACTGAGCCTGCATCATCTACAGAACGTGTAAATCAATTTCGCCTCCTGCAAATTCTCTGCTAAATAGATCACCTGTGCTTCGAAGGGATTCTCTGCAACAAATTCCCCACGACCACGCAGTGAACGATGATGTGGAGTGCTCTCACTGTTAGCCAAATTGCCAACCGAATTGCCCCAACATGCTTATAGATGAAAGATTATTTTTAGCTGCTGCTTACCAGTGGGATTAATCTGTTTCTAAGTGTGAAGTAATTTGCTTAGAATCACGCAATTTGATTCGATGGGGTACGGAACTATGGGCCGGATGCACACTTAAGAAGGTTGCACATAGCAGGTTCAAAATGCGCACTGACTTTTTGCAACCTGGTTAGTACGTATTAATAGGCCAGAGTGCAAAATGCCCATTCAGAGAGGCTCGTAACACGGACGACTATTTACAACCCCCTGTCATCGCCAGTGACTACAGGGATAACGGCCTGCAAGGGAAAGCAGACTCCCATCCCTGGCTTTGTTTTCCAAAACGGGAAAGGTTTGTGTTTTTTTTAAAAGCTGCTCAAAAGAGGTCAATACGAAAAGTAGTTGAATCTCGCCGCAATGGAAAACTACTACGCTAACAACCGTCTAAAGATCGTTCCAAAAAAAGCAAAAGTCATGACATGGAGTCCCAGAACCAAGAAGGTGCTAGTAACCTACCAGGTCTAGGAAGCCAGACAATCGCGACCGTAAACACTATCAAAAACAAAGGCAGGACAGTGACCAATGCACTAGCCTAGAGAAATCATCTGGACAACGCTTTGGCCAGGGCTCACCAAGCTGCAGAGAGCATCGCACAGTTCACAAAAAGACACAACAATGTAGAGCTAAGAGCCGTCAAAATTGTATTGCAAGCAAAAGTGAGCAGCATTTTATGATATGAAGCTGAGATCGAGGGTATTGCTACCAATTTATCAGTAATACGTTTTCCAGAGAGGAATCTGTGGAAGAAAGCATTTGACCTTCCCCAATCATCATCTCTTGCTCCACTTGAAGTAGGTCTAGGGTTTGACCCCCCATAGCAGATACAGCAGCAAGCACCCCAATTTATTATGGTATCTAAAGCCAGTTCAGTACAATTAACAGTGCATGGAACTAGGATATAGCATCAAAAAACCTAATGATGACTCAATTAAACAAAGCACAGGCGGAACTGAGTAGGGAACATTTGCTGGACCCCGTATCAAGCAGCCAACTTCAAGAAAAACCAAGCCAAACCTTAGCTCAAACGGCACCCAAACAAAAGGGAGAGCCCAAACAACCAAGCCGTTCTAGAGGAAAGAATCATTTGGCTAGAAACAGATACAGCAGGTCAGCTGTCTCAGTTTCAAAATTACCGTAGTGAAAAAGAAAATTATTCCCCATTGTACCCCATTATGAACATCTGCTTGGGAAACTCCAGCCTAGGTCCTCCACATGCCATTGCTGTGGATACTGTTTGCAATCTTCAAATCACTTTCTGCCTCTAAGAAGAACCTATCATTGAGTTAACCTATAATGCATATGGCCATTGGTGAGGAAGTCTAGTTTGAGAAGCACCAAACTAGTAGCAATATATTTTGTGCCCAATGAATTGGAGGAAATCATTGTACACACAGGTCACTTTCTGGACGAGGGATGACGCATCAGTGGAGGAAAGCTTAAAGCTGCAATTTCCATCTAAGGACATATACCTAGCTACTTTGCTTGTGCCCATCATTATGCATGCGTGCTCCATCTGATCAAACTATTTACTGTTTGGGCACTCCTCTTCATCACAGTTATATCTGTGCTTGTACAGCCAGCCTGACTAACCTACCTAAAAAGCTGCAAATCTATCCTGCAATATTATCTCTGCGACATATAACATCTCCAACTGTGCAATTTGCTTCCTGGTTTGGCACAACATTATTGTTTCGCTCCACTGCACTCCACCTTCACTAAATTTCACGTATCTCTCCTCTTTTGTTACTACTTACTTCCTCCCAACATATTTTGCTTTACTGCAATTTTACTTTCGACTTTTTACTTATGAAAGGCCAGAGCTTGAAGGGGTAAATGCTCTAGGAATGGCCAAGGGCGGACAGCAAAAATCTGGGACACCACAGCAAAGACGATATTACACAATATGGGGCCGATTATGATGTCGGTCGGAGGCTTTCCGCCCGACACGGTCCGGTTGCGGTCCGACCACCAAATTACGATGTCGGCAGTCAGGGCATGAACCGGCCGGTCATTCCGACGCGGTTCCAACTGGCTCTCAGAGTGTTCCGTCTGGTCAGAACCGCACCATAATCCCCTATGGACGGCGTTTCACCATCCGGATTATGATGTCGGTTTCCGACAGCCTTTCGGTGCCGGCCTTTCCGACATGTAAAGGCTGTCGGAAAGCAACTTTGTAGGCCCAGAGCAGGGCCTCCTTGCCTCCGCGGCCTATGGTTGGTGGCCGAGAGGGTACCTAGGGTGCCCCCCTGTAATTCCATGCACTGTGTGGCAGGCACCATGGGGTGCCTGCCACAGGGTGCAGGGTTTTACACACACTCCAGTTTCTTTATGGGAGCCTGTATTACTGCCAGTCTATGGCCATAACACAAGCTCCCATAGGGAAATATGAGTATCCGACCGAACAGTGTTCGGTCACATCGTAATCAGGTGGTCAGAACCGCCGACCAGAGGTCGGTCAGTCCCGAGAGTGAGACGGTGTCAGTCGGAGGCAACTCCGACCAACATCGTAATAAGCCACTAGGTATGGTTAAAAATAAACAAGTTACAATTTGTCTTCTATTTTCCCTGGTAGAAAAATAATCATGTTAGAACATGGAGTTCAAGAGATTCTGCCAATCCCATGGTCAGACCATAAGGCCATCCTGTTCGTAGTATCCAATACTCATTATACCCCTTGCACCCATAATCCCCACAGGATAATTAAAGGGAGTAACTGGAGGAATATCAACCCTCAGGTGTTGCAAACCGCTCTAGCATCCTCAAAACTTGACCTAATGTCCGAAGCAAACCTGGCAACAGATAGTCTCACCAATTGGATCAAGTCCGCAGTAAATACATTAGCGCCGGAAAAAAGCTTTACCAGTAAGCGTTCAAAGAAATCCGAACCTTGGTTCTGCGACTCACTGCGTGCTCAGAAACAACTTTGTAGACAATTGGAGAGACGCTGGAGAAGGAACTACGCTGAAGGCGAAAAATCCCTATATGCACAGTCATTGATTGTCTATAAAAAAATGATCTTGGATAAGAAAAGCATCTATTTCTCAGAGAAAATCCGGCAGGCAGGTAACTCTAGTAAAACACTCTTTACAACCCTTAAAAGGCTAGTTAAACTACCAGAACCACGAAAAGTAGACAGCAGTGTGGAATTCTGCAACCAACTGGCAGGGTTTTTTAAGGACAAAGTGCAAACTATCTTTGAATCTCTCTCAGACATGGGCACTCACTGCACAGGAGATACCCCTACCATAACATTCCCAGGGTCCAACAATGTTTTGGATTCCTTCGCTCCACCAAGCATAGAACAGATCTTGCAGGTAGTAAGCTCCTCAAAATCCGGAGCTCCCACAGACCCTTGTCCACCTAAAATCTTTCAAATGGCACCCGACAGCATTAGCAAGCAACTCAGTTTACTTTCTAACGAAATCATCAGCTCAGGCATCTTCCCTGATGCGTGGAAAACGGTTTCAATTCTCCCTTTGTTAAAAAAAACCAACCTGGATCCCAGCGACCCCAGTAACTATAGACCTATCGCTAGGATTCCATTCCTAGCTAAGGTCTTGGAAAAAATCCTTAATTCCCAACTCTCTGCATTTGTTTCCTCGGCAGACCTGTTGGATTCCTCACAATACGGTTTCCGACAGGGACACAGCACGGAGACTGCCTTGGTAAAGGCAGCAGAGGAGCTCCGGGCAATATTGAACACTGGTGCCAAGGCCGCCTTGATCCTTTTGGATCTATCGGCGGCTTTTGACACCATGAAACATGACATCCTAATTGAAAGGCTCCTAGAGGCAGGAGTTAAGAATACTGCTCTTAACCTGATTAAATCGTATCTGAACAATAGGTTCCAATATGTTCAGATCGGTGACTACTGCTCTGAGCGGTTCATGCTTTCATGTGGGGTGCCACAGGGTGCATCGTTGAGCCCTACATTGTTTAATCTGTATGTGGCCCCCTTAGCAGACATCCTCAGGCAGTTTGGCTTTTCATTGGTTTCCTACGCGGACGATACTCAAATAGTAGTGTCCATTTCAAACAACTCGGAGGAAACCGCTGAACGCTTTAGCCAATGTATGTCCCACGTAGACCAATGGATGACTGCAAATTGCCTAAAGCTCAACGGAAGCAAAACCGAGGTTCTCCTGTTAGGATCCGATACCTCTTTCTGGGCACAGAACTGGTGGCCTCCTGGTATGGGAACTCTTCCGGCCCCAGTCTGCAAGGTGAGGAACCTGGGCTTCATTTTTGATGACAGACTGACCTTTGAACATCAGATTAGCAAGGTTTCCTCGTTGGTCTTTCTTACACTAAAATCAATCAGGAAAGTGTGCACCTTCATCCCTCGTGAAGCTGTAAAAATGCTAGTAACGGTTCTAGCCATGGCCAGACTCGACTATGGAAATGCCTTATATGTTGGCCTCCAAAAACAATACATGCTCAAACTCCAGCGGGCACAGAATGCAGCCGCCAGACTGCTGCTAGATATTCCTAAATTCCAGTCCATTTCCCAAGGCATAAAAAAACTCCACTGGCTCCCTATAAATAAGAGGACAGAATTTAAATCTCTTTGTCTAGCGTACAAAGCTTTGCATGGAACCGGACCCGGTTCCTGAAACAACATTTCATCTGGTATCAGCCACCCAGAAAACTACGCTCATCTCAGTGCAAACTCCTCCAGACACCCATATACAAGAAAGCGCGCTGGGGAGGAAGAAGCTTTGTTCTGGGCACAGTGAAACTTTGGAACTCGCTTCCGATAGAGATCAAAAACAGCCCAACGTTACTCTCTTTTAGAAAATCGCTAAAAACCTGGCTATTTTCTAACTAATTTCACCTTCATTCTTGATCCGGCAGACTCCTCCGCACAGCGCCTAGACGCCTCCGGGCATTCGTGCGCTATATAAATCTCACAATCAATCAATCAATCAATGGAGTAGTATGCAATTTCACCTGGTCACATTCGATAAACCCTTTGCGGAACTGATATTACATTGTGAATGTGTTACATTTAAAAATGCACTTTTAAAAACAGTGCTTACTTTACATTTGGCAATATGTATCTTTTCTGCACAAGAAATGCTGCAGGACTTTTGAGGAAAAGTTCTTTTTTCTTTGATTTTGCATAGGGAATTTACTCCACTGTGTAATTTTGTGCTGTGTAAAACAGCACAAGGAAATGTCTTTATAACAGCAAATGTGAGTGTATTCCATGCTGACCTAAGTGTAAGTACAATTTCCCTTAACCTTTGTGAATGCGCTGCTTATTTGAAAACTATTTGTTTCGAACACTAGCTAAGATATTTAGCTTCTCAGCTCATGTTGGCCTTTTTTGGTGTGAGGCAAAGAATGAGATTTGTAAAGTTGGTTCCCTTCTGAAATGACATAGACAAGCTGAAAGGTAAATGCATGGAACTCTTCTCTGACCAATTTCCCACCCGTAAAACTAATTAGAGTGCGTCCAGTCATCCATTTGTGGTTGTCCGAGTGTTCCTAAATTTAATGGATATTTGCGGACATAGGTCTGGAGTCAGCTGTGCCACCGGGGCTCAAGAAGCATCTCACCTATGAAGTCACAATCCGTAAACTAAATTCAGGTGTATCCCTTCAGACAAGACTTGACTTAGCAATTCAGATTGGACCACTCTTCTGATATAGGGACAGACTGACTTGCCCTCCCCATTCGCGACGCCTACCTGCTTGTTTGACGATCTATTTTATCGTGCTTTCATCCACATCACCGAGGTCCGAGCTGTTTTCCCATTTCTAAACCTTCTATACACCCCTTGACACCTATCGAACTCCGCCAACGCCAGTATTTACAAACGACTATGGGGCATATGTACAAGGAGTGGCGATAACTATTGCTAACGCTAGTTAGCAGCAGTTTTTTTATCGCTGTGTACCGCGGAAAACTATCGCCATGTTAGCGGCGTATTTACAAGCCGTCGCTACATGGCGATAGTCTTTAGGGATCGGCGGTGAAAACTGCCGCTAACATTAGCGCGAGGGCGATAGGAATTCCGGCGTTAGCGGGCAAAAACCAACGAAAGGTCCATTAGCGGCTAAAAATACTCACGTTAGTCGGCCCAACGTGAGTTTTTTTTGCCTCTAATGCAAAAAATAGCCTATCAGTCGACCTCCAATAGAAAATAAGCAAACAATCCTACAAAATGCAGAATGGAGCAGCCAGGGCCAAGTGCAGCACACATCAAGTACCCTCTCAAGCCACCCAACATCCAGGATGACCATGATGAGAGCCTGGATGCCTCGCTGAACCTGCGTCTGGAGCCTGGATACCTCGCTGGACCTGCGTCTGGAGCCTGGATGCCTCGCTGGACCTGCGTCTGGAGCCTGGATGCCTCGCTGGACCTGTGTCTGGAGCCTGGATGCCTCGCTCGACCTGCGTCTGGAGCCGGGAGTGGGATGCGGAGGAGCTGTGGAGTCGATGAGCCGTGGCTGTGGACATTGATGCCCGGCGATCGCCCGTACCTGGTGGTGAGGTCTGGCAGGTCGCATAGAGACACGTTGCTGACCTGTGTGAGAAGACCGCCTTGTGCCCCTTGCAGCTGTGAATGGTAGAGGCGCTCCTGCGCACCAACGTAGGGAGGTCTGCATCGCATACTACGATCCACCACTACACCGGGGTGCACGGAGGGTATTACCAACGGTGGGCGGTGCCTCTCTGCATCACAGGCTGGATGATGTTGGGCTGGCCGGATGCTGTGGAGGGTGAGGCCCCTGAGCTGCGCCGAACGTGTGTGGCGGTAGCGCTGCAACGTCATGCCTAAGGGGGCCCTCCTGCATCAACTGCATCGGGAGGTTCACCAGCGGACTTGACGGCGAGTGCTGTACCCAGGCTTGTGAAATTCCACCTGGCTGAGGCTCCTGCTGGCTGAGTCACAGATTTGGAGAGAGTGCAGCTGAATGCGCCACGGTGTCAATGTCCAGGTAAGGAGAAGGTGGGACGCGTAGCGGAGGAGGCCCGTGGGTCGAGTTGCCCAGGCCTAGCCCTGTAGATGACGCACCCCCAGTGGCAGCTCATCCGCTATGGCGGAAGAGCGTCGCCCCACTGCTTTCAAGCAGTGCAAGAAGAGGAAAAATCATCAGATGATGATAACTTCCTGATGTTATCGTGCTATGTTTCCTTTGCGGGCGGAAGGGTGGGTAGGGCTGCTCCACTCACGGAGCAGGGCAGGCGCGGATTGGCATGCCCACTCAAGTGCGCAATGACTGTTCGGTCGGCCCGCTCAGGCCGCCCAAAGCAGTCATGCGCACTTCCCTTTTCGCAATGCAGGCTCCATTACAGCCTGCATGGAGAACATGCCCACCCCTCCAGCCCCTGGCTGCATGCCTTGTCCCGGCGCCAATGACCAATCCCAACGCCGCATCGCAGCGTTGTGATTGGCTCAGGGGAGGGAGCCTGGCTGCCTACTTACTGTTCCTGGAAGCAGACTCAGGAGAGGAGGAGCAACGAAGACACGGGAACCGGCATCAAGGTAAGATTTCCCTCATTTAAATATTTACAACACCCGCTCACACACACCCGCCCGCGTCCACGCAGCACTTCTCAATGGCGGCCACTGTGCGGCCATGCGCAGCGGGCGTACCACTGGTGTGCCAAAGGTATATATGAAGTTATGACGCATACCATTACATCGCATTCCATTACAATGCATACTAATACTAGGCATATTGCAACAGTAGGGAAGGCTGTCCAGCACCAAAACCTGCTGACATGAGGCCCCAAGTGTTATCTCCATTTTTAAGACCAGCTATTTTCTGGTCTTAAGTCCCAGCCGCTAACGGGCTTTAGCGGCTGTTTTTTTAACGTATCGCGGGTCCGGGCGATCATTGTAAATATCGCGAAGTGGGGTTAGCATGCGTTTTTGCACGGGAACGCCTACCTTGCATATCATTAGCGATAGTTATCGCTAACATAGGTGGCGATGCTGGAAACGGCCGGTATCGCCAGAAATCGGTCGCTAATGGCTGTTAGCGACAGCTTGTTAATAGGGCGATAAAAATATCACCGCATTAGCGGCAGAAAAGTGCCGCTAACGCGGCGTTAACTCCTTGTGCATATGCCCCTATGTGTTCCCGTCTGTCTTCCGCTAATTTGCTTATGTAACTATACCAATTTTATGTTTGTACTTTTATGTATATCACTTATCGTTTGTATCATAACTATCTTTCGTTATAGTAAGGTGCTCTATTACCTGAAAGGGTCTTCTTCGCTATATATAAAACTCTTCAAACAAACAAACAGTTGTCCCTCTGTAATAATGATACAAATAAGAATAAACATGATGGAAATGAATACAGCTCACAGAAATAATCAATGTCTGAGTTCAATTGAAACATTTCCAGTTATTAGCTTTGACCCAAAGGAAGTGTGAAAATAGGTTGTCCTATATGCACAATATCTCCAGATAACCAAGTAAACGTGCCCCAGAGACTGTAATTCAGTGCAAAAGATGTGCATCTGGTTTGGGATATTCCAAGTCTTTGATATTACAGGACCCCCTATTACCGCCATTATGACATCTACTAAAAACACAAAACAGCAATAGGTTCATCAACCCGGCACTCTGCTGGCAGAGAGCAAGGAGTCCCTGTTATGTCTTGGGGATCCAACCACATCTCGACAGTGGGCAGTGGGATTCCAAAGGGAGAATCGGTGTTGCTGTTGCTGCACAGTGCACAGACTTCAGCACTATCACAGGATGACCAGACTGGTCAAACCATATGAAGATATGGGAAACCCTACTTCTAGAACCGTTAAACATTGATAGGAAAATCCTCCTAACCCCCCATTAGGTGTACACCTGATCATACTATAAGCATGTGGGCGATCCCCAGGGTGCTTTTCCATCTATCCGGAATTCATTAGCCAGCTTTATGCAACCATTCTGTATTCTTCTTTGGTAATGTCTCCTGCAGATAACAAGTAATACTATTGAGCTAACATAAGGCTTGCTTGATTTGTGGAGTCCTGATTCTCGAGTTTTTTTTCACTAAACTGCTTACAATTGTTAGAGAAGATTGGCAGACATGGGAAGATATTCGTTGGAATAGAGTTACGGTTATTTAACAGAATCGTTTTCTTTCTGCAATGTCCTGTTTTTGAATTTGATAAAACAAACAAAATTATTTTAAATGAAAGGCATAACTGTTTATTTTACATTTTACTTCGTACATTTTTCTTCAAATTTGTTACACATGGCACTTCATAGTTCAATAATTGAACTACATGAAATTAGCATGACCATTAAACTAACAATGAACTGATGAGAGCATGTGTAAGGATGAAGGTTTGAAATTTCTCCACATTTTTCTTTTTGGCAACAGATTGTGGGGCCCCTAATACTGACAGACCTCTCAGACTCCAATTTGAAGCTCTTTACTGATACCATTTTAGTGTCCCGTGAGAAGAGAGCCCCAATGAATCTCCCCACCCTGTAGTTTAAAGGGTGCATTCTCTCCTAAAATCCTCTGTGCAAGCCTTGACACGTAGCTGCTTGTTATTGTTTTTGGGGTGCACAGTTACTCCCAGGGAAGTGGCCTACTGGACTCCCTGCGTTAATAAAGGTCAAAGGCTTTTTCTTAAGTGAATGTAATGTTCCCAAACATTACATACAGCTGCTCTGCATCACATGTTGCATGCTTTACAATGAATGGTGTTTAGTAAAAGGTATATAATAAATTACCCATATATACTTACCTTCAAAATATTTTCGTGGTCGATATCTTTTTTTTTGTTGCAGTTTTTTATAGCACAAACTCGACCTGAAGGTATCAGAGCACTTTACATGAGCATCAGTGGCATTACAGATGAACACATTCATTCTTTTTTTAAGTAAAGGGAGATTAAGCAATTTTGCCCAGAATCACAGGATGCTTTAGCCTCCCAGTAGACTCAAAACCCGTTCCCCAGCTTCAAAGTCGGCCTTTCTAGCCGTTAAGCCACACTGGTGTTGAGATTTTTATAGCACAGTATTTCTGTGGTCGATATTCGGACACTTGTCTTTGATCAGAGACTCGTCAGATGGGAAAACATGTTTTCCTCCAGAAATTTCTCATTTAATAGAGTATGTGGTCTTCTGTATGTAGGTTGTGGCCTAAGCAGTTCCCTTTCTGAACAGAACCCTCAATGATTCTTCTCTGTGGACAGAAACTCTGCTCCTGCCTAATTTGATAGTTGTTTTAAGTTTCAAGATGCACTGACCGTGATTGGCTAGAAGTTGTGGATATAAGCTGGTGTTGCCTGGCTTCTCATAGAACATCATATGGGCATGGGCCTGTCGCTGGTGATTCAAGAGCATGGAGTTGAGTGCTGCCTTCCTTCTGGTTAGAGACTGGAGGAAAGGCAGCTGCAAGGAACATACCACTGCAAATCCAGGTGTGTTGACCAGTGACTCTGCCTGGTGAGCAAACCTCCTCTCAGGACTACATATTATTATTATTATTATGATTATTCAAAATGGCTCTGCAATGTGGTTATGCCAGCGCTTGGTGGGCTATCCAGCTACCTGGATCAAACTAGAGAAATATGGGGCCTATGGCACACCTTCATGCTTTAGGCATTGTATTAGGTTTTGTGGCCCAGACTAAATCTCCCCCACTTTATTATTTAGAATGGTCCTCCTGCTATTAGAAGTCAGTGAGATAGAATCTCTAGGCCCCAATAATAGGGAGACATTCAGATAAAACTGGGAGATCGGTGTACCTCCATACTCCTATTAAGCATACAATTGAACTCTTGAGATTCTGTCCCCTTCTGGTGCAGGTTTCCACGTAGATTGCAATTTAATTAGATTGCAATTTAATTTCAATTACTCCTGATTGTGACTATGCAATTTTTAGGTTCACGAACATTAGATTCAGAAACCTCAAATGTGACTGTGCAGCAAATTTGCCTTTCTGCAGGTAACCCCATATTTTTTATATTTTTCTGGACCCTAATTTGCTGGTATTAGGACTCTGACAGTTAAATGCCATATGTGAGGTGGACTACAGTGTGTTATTACCACTCCCATACAGGACAGAACTATATGTCTGTCAGGCGAAACACTATCCTCTGACCGGGCTGCGATTTAAATACACTGCAGTGACACTGGAATATGCATGCTTGACAGTTTGCAATTTAGCAACCAATATCAAGTAGTCAAAATATCAACTGTAAATTATGAACATTTTCACGTGCTGGCCTTAATTTTATATGACAAATTGGGATTGGTTGCTCTGTCGATTTTGTCTACCAGCAGTACAATTTCTTTAGCTTCCTTATTGTGGCCGATTACTTTAAGTCCTAAATTGACATAGTGAAGAAAGATTTGCAGTTGTGCTAGTATATTGTGGACATGTCCCACCCACCATTATAACATAACACAATTGGACCACCGTCTCCTGAACAACTGAATAGAAGCACCGTTTGTGGCAAGGTAAAGGCTGTAGCCTTGTGCTGTGCTGCCTTTGTACGCTCTCTAAGCATTTATTAACCTGTCAGACTATTATTTAATATCTATACGTGTAAGTATATATCGAGGATTAATATAGTGTGAACATAGCTGCATAAGAATAGAGGAGGAGAAAATAGAGGAGTAGGGCAGAGTTGGGACTCAATAAAATGCTTGTGTTTGTATTGTTTCTTCTCTTCTGCCATGTTTTTGGTTCTAGCCTGATGTTATTACTTTGCATCTTATGTAGAGCAACAGAGAACTTGATCTTCAACGCCAGGTATATCAACTTAGCTGCATTTCAGTTAACTATCATTCACTCCCGCCATATGAAAAAAATACCCCTTTGTCATATGAAATGGAGTTATGGAGACCAAGTGCTTTGCATTCATAACCTATGCCGTGGTACCTGATGTTAACTCCGGTGTCTGAAGAAGGCATGAAGGTACAATCCAGAGAAAGCGCTGGGTGTGTGAGAGAGGGCGACAGATTATAAGAAACATGTGGAGAAACAAAGCAGGATATACTGAATAGAGAACCTAATGGGACAATCGTTAAACGCACGAACAGATGTAAATATTGCATTGGGAATAGCGACTGTTTGCGCCCTTTAGATATTAATATATCATTTTCCTGAACTCTGGTGCCATTCTAGGCACTGTAGCATTGACAACTGTAAATACAATCAACCCAAAATAAACTGGACATGTAGCATCTTTAATGAAACAAACGGACACTAAATCCACTGATTGTGCTGATTGATCGGACATTTCAAGTTCTCCTGCGTGCTCACAGTAAATGTGATGCAAACAAATGGTAATGTACTGCACGTGATGCCTGGATATGCAGTTTCTTTCAGGCTGGTGCCCTCTGAGGAGCACACACAGATGGAGTAATTTGTACTAGGCAATTTTTGGAGTCCCAGAGGATCACTAATTGGTCCTAATTTGCATGATGCGCAAGAGCTCCAGGCTGACAATTGCATCCCAGAATATAGTGGCAATGTCAAAGCTAGCGGGTCTTCTTCTACAGCCTGGAGCAAACATTGCTATTGAAGCATGCATGCATACGGGCACACTGGCTGTCCACTGGGCACTAGCAAGGCAAGGTGGACCCAGTTCTTGAGATTCTGCAAATTGGCATGATGCTTTGGGATTTTAAGAACACTCTATGACCTGACCATCAGCACTAGTATTTACTGATGTGAGAAATGTCTTACTTTAGGGTGATGGGCAGAAACATAAGGTAAAAGCATATGCACTATTTCTCACTTCAACACAATATGCACCATCTATTTTCATGACATCCTAGCTCGATGGGGCCTTGAAAGTCGGTATGGAAAACGAAAAAAAGAGCCCGATCTTGACATGTTTTGCCGTAATCTCACAAAGCACCACAAGGCTCACTCCTCAGTTAATGTGCTTTTTTCTACAGAGCTCGTTGTGTGTCTACCAGAAAGAGCAAACCTCTTTCATGAAATGGTGGCTATAAACTGTATCCAAACCACGCATTTTTCTCTACAAAAGGCCAGTTTAGTCTGGGACACAATTTGGGGGTCCATTACGATGGCGGGCAGACAAAGTCCGCCCACCATCGCAAGGGAGCCAGGGACCGACCGCCATAGTTGCGGCGGTCCCGCCATGTGCATTAGGATGCGCCCGCCACACTGGCGGGCGCAACCTGGGCCTTTTACATTGCGGGTGGATCTGCTGGCTGCAGACCCACTTGCAATGTAAAAGGACTGTGCACAGCATTGCCATGCACAACATGGCAGGCACCACTCTTGGGGCCCGCAACGGGCCCCCAACAGCGAAAAACGCATGCCTTTCCATGGCGGCAATGCCGCCATGGAAAGGCTGATCACCGCCAGCATCATAATATGGATGGCAGTGTCTTGCAGACACCGCCACCATATTATGCCCCTTTTCCGCCCGGTCGACGAGTCGACCGGCGGACGGTCTTTCCGTCCGCCGCGGACCCCCCAGCCATACTAATATGGCGGGGGGTCAATCTGGCATGGATGGCGGGTGGATCGCCCCCGCCGGGCCAGCGATGGCTACCGCCGGCCCGGCGGGGGCGATCCGCCCGCCATCCTAATGGGCCCCTTGGTCTTCGACCCTTCCAGTGTATATTCAGGTTTACTCTTGTCATGATGGTAGACCTTTTTGTGCCAGTCCACTTAACAGCCCACTTATGGATAACTCCCACATCCTATGGTGGAGGGGCTCCAGGAATTGAAGGTGAATAGTGTGGCCAGAAGCAAGATGGAAGTCACCTCCACTACTATATACTATGGGGCAGATTTACAAGCCCCTTGCGCCGCCGGTGCATCACGTTGCGTGACGCACGGGTGGCGCAGCCTGCTAAGTGATATTTACAAGAACAGGTAAAGTCACCCTGCGTGACTTAACCTGTGCTTGTAAATATCACCCCTGTTCACGCAACACTTTGCGTGTTAGGGGCGTGACATGGGTGTTGCTGTGGGTGTTCCCACGCAACACCCATGTCCACTGATGCATTTCCAGATTTACGATTTCTCGTAAATCTGGAAATGCCTCAGAATGCTACGCCACCCTAGGGGTGGCGTAGCGAGGTGCAACGAGGAGAAATGTTTTCATTTCTCCTCGTTTTTTTCCTCTTTCAATGCGTGCTGCATTCTACAGCACGCATTGGAAGAGGAAATCACCTCAATTGATTGTTTTTGTGCAGGAAGGTGCCCCTTCCTGCACAATCCATTCAAAGTGAATAGAATGATTCGTTTGTGAAAGAGATTCTGCAGATATGGTTCTGTACACCAGGACAGATCTACCAAGGAGCTTGGAGGTTTATTTATGCTACTACCCTTCAACATTACAATCTTCATCTCCATAAAATCAAATTTTCTTTTATATTTACTGAATGTTTTTGACTATACTGCTCAAGAAAATCCATTGGAATCAAGCTTGAACTGTGATCCCAAGTAAATATTTACCTGTGCTTCGAAACTAACGCAGCGTGGCGCAGCAAAATGACTGCGTTAGTTTCTTGTAGATCTGCCCCTGAATGCAGATACCACGTTTCCTCTACCTGTCTCATGCACCAATACTTTCAAGGAAGCCTGAATGGTGAGTAATCACCATGCAAGGGTTAAGTTGGGTAATGTTTTTCCTATTTTGAATATTCTAAGACAGTGCCATTCTTGGACACTAATTGGCAGTTGAGAAGGAAATGAGATTGAGCAATGCATTTCCTAGTGTTCGCAAGCGTTTGCAATCCAAAATTCACAAGATTTAAGGTATTTCAACGAATTACGAAAAGTAAGTCACAGGTATTACATGCTTCCTGTAACTTCTCTTAACGTGAGATTTTTTTTACAGGTAACAGTTCATTATGAACGTAGACAGCATAAAATCTAACATAAGCCACAAGGCCTAAGACCAAATGCATTCTTGAACCCTCATTAAACCTGCAGAGGGTAATTCTCGTACAGGATTCCATTTTGCCCGATCACGAAAGGCCAAGGGTGTTTTGCACCTGGCTTTCCCATTTCCGGGTACACCGGACTTAATTTTACTGGAAAAAAAACTACCACTACAGTTGCTTTAGGCTTTGGCTTCAACGGCAGCCAGGCCTAAGCTACTTGCCCCTCCTGGCCTTCTTCTCTGGCAGAGGGGAGGAGGCGGTGCCCCCCACCCCCGCCAAGACACCCCTTCCCTCCCACAGCCTTCCCACCCTCCTTCCTCAACCACGCCCCACAGAGAACCCTCTCCTCCCATTGACCACCTGCTCAGATCAGGGGGCGATTGATATGCTAAACTCGACATGCTTTGCGCCTGTTAAAGCGGGTTCCCGCGGTAATACCGCATTCCATGGTGCTTACCTCATACTGTCACAGCTGTGGCAGGGTGCTACTGAATGCACCAGTAATTAATGACAGACGCAGAGTCTGCGCCCCGCCTGAACCGTGCAGCTCGTAATCGGAGGCATCAAACATTGTTCCTTTTTAGGTCTCGCCTAGCGATGCAGCGCCATGCGCTGCTCGCGTAAGCGAGATCTATTGTTGCCGACTTGCCTGCGAAGGGGGACAGGACATGTGCACGTGTATGGCAAGTCCTGGACAGGAGATGTGCACGCGTATAGTGCGAGCAGGAGTTGTAATAACGCCGCAAACCGTACGCGTGCACATCAGCTGTCTGTGCCAAAGCTTAACAGACAGGAGATGTGCACGTGTACGGCTCGCGGCGTTATCACAACTCCTGCTCGCACCATACGCATGCACATCTCCTGTCCAAGCGTGGCGCGCTTGCATGCACCACTTACCGGCTCTTGAATCCTGCTCCGGCCGCATCATGCGGCATTCACGAAGGCGGGGTGGGCTCCCGCCGGACTTCCTCTACTGCTTGCCAATGCGGGGTGGGCTCCCGCCTCGCTTCTCCGGCACGCGTGGGACAGGAGATGTGCACACGTACGTGCATGCGTCGGCGTTTAAGCAGTAACGCACGTATGGCGCACTTTCACTTTCCCTCCCTCCCCCGTCGGCTCCAGATCACCTCACTGCCTGTTACGCGCTTTCCGCCTCACAAGGACCAGAAGGACGGGTTCTTACAGTCAACAGCTACCTGTCATGTTTTTAAACTCTGCTACAAACTGCTCGGAAGCCAGGCTTGTGTGTTTTTAGATTTCATGAGTAATGGCGCTTGTTCATTCTGCCGCTGACGCCAACAATATCCAGGCGACTGGCTGCCACCAAAGCACGTTCTCCTCTGTGCCTGAGAGTTCACATTGGAGCAGTCGTTCAACGGTACAGTGTGTCTTAAGTCCTCCTCGAAGTATTTGGGCCTTATGAAGAAGCTGTAGTATTGTGCGTTCGTGTACGCGTGTGTGTAAGTGTCTTTGTTTCCGTTTGCCGAGTGTGTTTTATTTTTTTTTTACTTAAAAACTGAACGCGGCGCCGCTTCAAGGACACCGCACTCGTTTTATTTATATATTTTTTAACTTTACCACTAAGCGCCCGCTTCAAGGACACCGCGCTCAGTGTTAAAGTTAAAAAAAAACAAAAAAACTGAGCGCGGTGTCCTTCAAGCGGCGCCGCGCTCAGTTTTAAACTTAAGCATTTGCAATGCAATCGGACCTATTGCATTGCAAATGCTTGTTTTTTAACTGTCGCCTTGTCTGCAAGCCTCGCTTTATCGATTTTGCGCCTTTGTAGCGCAGTGTGAGGAGACTCATCCATGGCTCACGCCGCAAAAATACCCGAGCACACGGTGGGCTCTGTTCCCACTTGTTGAAGAGGTTTCACCCCACCCAGTCCTTCAACTGGCCAGGAACAGCTATGGCCCTAGAGCAGACACTCAACGCGGATCGTCAGGGGCACCTGGAAAGCCTGCGGACCCTGAAGGCAGAGGGGCTGCTTCAGGCAGACCGAGACATTCTGGGGGCCTCTGCGGCACACCATGCCGCCCGCTCTGGGAAACTGAGCTGCCTTCGGTACCTAGTGGAAGAAGCGGGGGTGGAGGGCAACAGCCAAGCGCGCAACAGGGCCAACCCAGCGCACAATGCTGCAGCTACCGGCAACCTGTCCTGCTTACAGTGGCTGCTCACCCAGGGAGGATGCCACTTCGAGGTAGGTCCTACTTAAAGCGCAATTCTTTCTCCGCCGCCAACCCACACCTTATTGTCTACCCTCCTTCTCTTTCCTTTCCTCCTGTGAAAAGCGAATTTCTCCAAGCCACTAGCCTCTTCTCCCTGCCTACCTTCCCTCCCTGCCTCACTTCTCGTTTTAGTTCATCCATCTTTCGATTGCTCTTTCTACATTTCTTCCTTCCCAGTTCCTTAACGACCCAAACAAACTCGCTCCATTCCGCCTTCCTTCCGCTTTCCAGCCATCTCTCATTCTTCCAATACGACCACCGATTCAGTGCAGTTATTTAATGTTCTTTGGAGCCGTGGACGTTTTACAGTTCTGTTCCCCTAGAGTGTCTCGCTCATAGCATAAACTCTGAGCATAGGGCACAGCCGATTTCAAAGAAAACTATTAACACCTGTAACGTCACAACGACCAGTAGCTGAACAATTAAATGTTAGTGTGGGAGAATGTGCATTACCATGAAAAGTTGCTACCAGGAAGCGCCAGCCTGTTCCGTGAAGCAGAGTGGAGCTAGCTAGCTGGTCATGCTGCTTCCGACAGGCATGCCTCGGAGGTAGGCCTTCGGTATCGGCTTCACTCTATAATTAATGAAAGCGCCCGAGAGGCCATTTACAATGGACAGGTTTGTGCACAAAACACAGAGGTCCCTCTGCATTAATGCCTGGCTCGACCACGCCGTGTGATGACATTTTGTGAGTTTTTCTAACAGGCATGGTGAAAAAGTGTGTAATGAACGCCTAATTTAGTTCACATGGACAATTTCCAGTGCGTTAAAGTTATTGCAATTTCTCAATGGCAGACCACGTTTACTGTTTTTAAAGGAGAAGTGTGGAGGCCCGAGCCTGCTGCAATTTACAGAACAGCTGAAGACACTGACACACCTCTTTAAACAGCTCTATATCATAGTACAGTCCCTGTCCACTTCCGCTTTAAGGACTCAGCTACCCCTCCAATCACTTGCTGTCTGTGCTTTTGACCCTATACCATGTTCCCTTGCCTTTCAGCTAGGTTTGAACTATAAACAAGCATTTGCAATGCAATAGGTCTCGCATTTACAAAAGTTTGAGCTAGTGGCATTGGAAATAACAATACCTTTTATTTGTGTTTTGTTATTTAAAACGTAAAGAGAAGGCATTGTCATTGACAATGCCAAGAGCTCAAGCTTGCGTAAATGCGAGACCTATTGCATTGCAAATGCTTGTTATTATATTGCCTATTGCTTTTGAAATCCAATGGCTTGAATATCGATATGCATGGGAATGATGTAATCACTATGAATTACAATAGACAGTTTACCGGCATTACATGATTTCTATTGATTATGATTTTTGAAAAAAACTTGTTTGTGAACTAATTATAGCCAATTACTTGGAACCATCATTTTTAGAAACAGTATTTTCTGTGCATTAAATGGCATTGCGGAAATCCGGCATAGAATTTTGAGGGAAAAAAGCCACATATTATAGACAACCAAGGCAGTTTGAATATTTTGAACGGCAAACATATTTAATGTAGTACTCTGTGCAAAGGTTTCACAAAATAGCTCAAAATGAAGCAGCGGGTAAAGCAGTAATTGCCTCATTTTATCAGGCAGGGGTTTGTTTAGGAACACCCGCAGCGACCTTACAGGAAGGCTATTAGAGTTCCAAGACGCTCATTTAAAAAGTGTTTACCTGGCGGATTCCTTCCTCCCACAGAAAGTCATTTCAGTTTGCATTCAGGGAGGAATTTCAGCCTCCCTGCTTCCTTTAATGAATAGAAAACACATCACAATTTTGACTCCTAAACTATCTCATTCCGCTGGCTGTCTGGTTTCAGAAATAGCACAGCTGTTCGACTGAAACGGGGAGATATGTAACATTATTGAAACTACTTTAAGCAATTCCTGCTTTCTCGTCACCTTTAAGCGTTTGTGTCACAAACTAATATATCAATTGCTAAGTTGAAATATATTTATATTTTCCCTTTGTCCTAAAAATCAATACAAATAAATCAGTAATGAATATAATGGAGAGTTGTTAAAGTACTAGCCATGTGGGTGAAAGGATGAACACCAGCGGCCCAACTAGCTAGCTAAGGTCTCTTCCTGTTGGAACACCATTTGTTTCTCACATTGGGTTTGATCATACTGAAAGCACCTGCCCCCTCAGATCTTCTGGAAAACTACCGATTTCTGCAAATCCTCTCTCTTACTAGAAAGCGGCTTCATAAATGTACTACTATTTCGAATAATAATCAATTTAAGTGATTCTTGAGCCCCACTTCCAAGACAAGTTTTATATAAATAACTGTTTCTTAAGAGCCCAACCTGAAAGACCACTGTTGTCTCCAGTCCAAATAATGTCTCTTCAGACTTGGCATAAAACACAGCTATGTAAAGTTATGTGTGTACTTCTGACATGAAGATAGACAGGTTCTTGGCTTGAACTTCATAATAACCAAACATCTCAGATTCAAATTAATCCATTCCTAAGATGTTATTGTTAAGGTTATGCACGCGTTACCAATTTAAATGAAGCTCGGAGATCATAATTGACATTTATATACACATTCTAAAACAACACAAAGAAAAAAAGTTTAAAATGGTCCGGATCTTAAGATATCCCAATTATGTCACCTAATAAGAGTAAGTTCTTTTTTCTTCCTCGATAAAAATATAATGTAATGAAAATGCTATCTATAATTAATCGCACACACTTCTTTGAGGGAATTACAATGAAATAACACAAATTTAGGTTTTTAGAAGTCGCACTTCTTTGGCCGTTGGTCCATGCCAAGACCCCCATGTAAATACTGCCTCCTGAAAATAGGACCAGATCTCACAGGGCTTTCTTATAAATGATCCTGACAGCAAACCCAATAACTTCTTTTAGGTAACTTTGTCACACCTCATACCTGACCTTGTAGAGCCCTCGGTGGGTAGACCTTTCCACTTGATGCTACTGGACTGTTTTCAGTGCCAAAAAAGTGAGTAAGGTGAAATGACGGAGCTCGGTCTAGGGAAGTTGGATTACAACCACTGGATCAAGGCGTAAATGGCACTGTAGTGCAAGCTATTTCAGCCGGTTTATGCCTTATCCAGTTCAATTACTCACATACATATTACTATAATCCTTCACACTTATGGAAAATAGTAAGGGCTGGATCCCAAGCTGCCAAAGCTGTGGTTTTCCTCTTGACCCATACTTTCATATGATGTAGCAATGTCCTCGAATAGAGGGCTATTGGTGCAGGTAGTGATGTCCTGGGGGAGGCTGTAGGGAGGTCACTGATTCTAGATCCTAAGATGATGATCCTAGCAATCATGGATCACTTTTGAGGTCCTAGGTAGACCAGCTCTCTAATTTCTATTGGCCTCTCGGTTGCCAAAAGAAACCTGGTTCACCAGTGATGCAAGGTGGATCCTTCCTTGCTGGAGGAATGGAAAAGAGGTCTGGATTTTGTGCCATGGTGGAGGAGCTGGTTTACAAGGCCTATGGGGTGCTAAATAAGCATGCCAAAATATGGACTCCTTGGTGGAACTATTGCACATGGAGTCTTTAACACAGATATTTTTGACTACCCTCTGATACAGACTCCAGTTTGTCCTGCTGTACAATTTCTTGCTCAAGAAGTTGTTGAATGAGCAAAGGTAAAAACCTTGACTGGACAAGGCCCTGCATCCCAAATTAGTCCAACAGCATTTAGTCACAGCTTTTGAGATTTTGATGCTGGCTTTAGTGAGCACTTCAACATTTGTGACCATTTTGTGTTTTGTATTTGCATATCAACTTTTACCTTTGATATCATTGAGGCATTTTCCTTCTTGCCTAACCTTTAAATTCAATGGCCAATTTCACCCATTTTTTTTGATTGTTTATAATACGGTTTTCCTTTTCTAAATAAACGAAATGGGTCAGATTAACAAAGGTAACTTACACTTTAGCACTTTTGAGTAAGATTACAACTTTTCAATAGTCACAAACTACACTTTTGTAGTAACTTAGGGCCTGATTACGACTTTGGCGGTGCTGCGCCGTCTTGTCGCCAAAGCTGTGCATGGTCCGCACGCAGTAGCGGCTCCTCGAGAAAGTGCTGCGGGGCGGTGGGGCGGGGCATGGGAGGGGCAGAGTGGGGGGTAGTAAACTCCGGAATACCGCCGAACGGAGTTGAGTAACTAAATAAATAAATAAAACGAATTACATTGCGCGCGCTGCAACGCCAAATCGGCGATGCAGCGAGCAATGTAATTCGTTTTATTTATTTATTTAGTTACTCAACTCCGTTCGGCCGTATTCCGGAGTTTACTACCCCCCACCCCGCCCCGCACACTCCCTCGAGGAGCCGCTACTGTCCGCACGCCTGATTACGAGTTCAACTCGTGTCTTGCAGGCTTTTCTTTTGCCATTCCCACGGCGGTGTCCTGAAAACGAGCACCGCAGTGGGAATGCAAAAGCAGTTCTAGCACGGCATGGACTGTGAAGTCCAAGCCGTGCTGGAACTTGGGGTGCATGCAAACATGCCCCTCTGAATGCATTCCCATGGTGGCGGGGGCATGGGGGCACTGTAGGCCCCTTTTTCTTTTTCCCACTGCCAGCCTTTTCATGGCGGGCTCACCGCCATGAAAAGGCTGGCGGTGGGGATCCTCATAATATGCTCGGTGGACCGTGGCGGTCCCGCCATGCATATTGTATACCCCTGTCTGCTGCACCACCGCCAGGGAACGGTGCGGTCGGCATAACGGTGGCAGTCCGAATGGCGCAGGACCACCACCATGAGTCTGGCGGTCAAAGACCACCAGACCCGTAATTTGGCCCTTGCACTTTTGTAGTAAATTACACTTGTGTGGTACATCCAGCACTACACATGGCCAACCACTAGTACTGCATCACACTCACATACAAAATAATGGAAATAGGGATTTAAACTAAAATGCCTTAGGAAATAATGTTAAATTAAATCAAATTATTTAAAATATTTAAATCGATAAATTAATATTTAAAGAATATATAGAAATAGTGCATATTTCTTATTTAATTATACAATGTTTAATATATTTTGAATGTAAAAAATAATGTAACAATAAAAGTCTATATCTTTAATTATTTTAAATAACTTAATTTAACATTATTTTTTATAAGATTTTATTTTAAGTCCCTTCCTTCACTATTTTCTACGTGAGGGTGATACAGTACCTGTGACTGGCCATGTGTGCTGGACTTACTGCAAAAGCGTAGATTACTACAAAAGTGCAGTTTGTGAAAACCAAAAAGTAGTAAACTTACTCAAAAGTGTAAACATACTCAACAATGCAGTTTTCAGGCCCAAAGTGTACAGTTGAGATCTTATTTCTTTAACTGCATAATTGTTTGGTGGTTTGTTAAATAAAACAGCAAAAGCATTTTTTCAGAGACTGCCAATGATAAGCAAAGGTGGTGCTTTGCCAACACCCATTTTTTCAGCAAGGCTGACTCAACCATATGAAAAGGCCAGTCGGGTTAGAGCACAATCACATGACAGAGTGTAGCACCGTAATATTGGTGCCAGAATATTGTCTGACATAAAAGCCCACAAAAATATAGCCCCATTGGAGTTAATAATAGAAAATCTATACCAAAACGAACTTTACGACACAATATCTGCCAGACGATATTTCTGTATACGATATTCTGACAAGCAACCTAGATCAAGCAAGTAAATGTGATTGATTGTGCCTAAGTCCTGTTGGATCTTCACAGTTATATATAAATGGAAATCTCCTCTTCCCCCCTGCGTACTTTAGCCCTCTGTTTGATGACTGTTATTTGACGTTGGTTCTAGTCTTTTTCCCTCCTTCCCCACATCTTGCCATTCTGGGTGAAGCATAGTCCATTCACTTTAGTTGCTCTATCAGTCAAATATCTGTACCTTTGATATATGTTGGTATTATCTACCATTTAGACAACCTAAACATTTAATCATGTTCAGTGATTACCACTCTGACAAGGAAACAAACTGAAATGAAGAACAAGTGCATAAGCAATGATACAATGAAAGAAGAATCATCTCGAACCAAAATGCTACAAATCTTAAAAGTCTATTAAAAGCACAACAGGGAAAACATTACTCTGGTTTTCCATGTGCATTAGAAATAATTGCCTCCCCAGCGAATGATATAATGGTTGGATACAAAAGCAGAAGCATTTGACACGCTTTCATGTTTTCATTATTTAAATATGTTTAATATAAGGATTTCGCCTGTCCTTGTTCTAGCTTTATAGATTTTGCCCTTCTGACACCAATTTAATATCCACCCAGTTGCTTTTTTCGACTCACTGGCTTAAATGAGTAAGTGTAGACGGTGTTGTGCCTTTGCTTTTGTATGTAAAGTTCTAAGTTTACTATCAAAAATACAATTTGCGTGTACAATTTCTTGTGTTTCACACATGCCAGAGCAATGCTTCCCATTTCTTGATCATCACCAATTGCCAAAAACATCAGTATGCCACCAGTGAATTGCGCACTGTGTGGTGCTGCACAATAATAAGAAATGTGTAAATTTCACTCATCCCTTATAATAAGCTCACGAAGAGTTCCCTTTACAGGGAGTCCAAGTTGTGCCTAGTTTTAAATAAAATTGGCAATAGTCTCCAAATAGCAGTATCATAAATGGAGTCACTGAATGTTTGTTTTGTCCAAAACTGCAAATATGGTGAATTATTATAATATTTAGAATGGTCTCACATCTTGTCTTTATGAACTCGTTTATTGTCCTGGGTTTTGTTTGCTGTTTTAAAACTGATTAAGAACATGCCAATTAACTTCAACTCTGGTAAGCGTCTTCCTGTCCTATATGATGAATGCATGCATGTAGTACGTTTTATGATATCCTAGTCATGCTGTCATTACACTCTGTATTACAATAATCTCCAGGTCTTGCCATCACAAACCCCAGAATTTGAAATCTAGAATGTACATGTTTGCACTCTTTGCATATATTTTATTGATTAGCATTAGACCTTGCAAAAACTTGTTCCCCCCAGTTTGGAAATACCAGAAGTTGATGCACTGGCTGAACTTTCGGCAAGTTTGCCAAAATTATTTCTTTCTATTCTATGGGGCAGAGAAGATTGCCATAGAGTAGTGGTAAAAAAACACATAAATAGAATGCTCTGGGGCAGAGCGCAGGCTCTTGTAAGACAATTTGTTACATGCATGTGAGAAAGTAGATTATTATAGGCGTGGATGGTAAACCACCACAAATAATAATGGGGCATATTAGCAAGGGCACTATCGCCGCTTTAGCGGCACTTTTTGCCGCTAAAGCGGCGATATTTATAGCGCCCTATCAGCAAACTGTCTCTAACAGCAGTTAGCGACAGTTTGCGGGCATTAGCGCCCGTTTTTTTACCGCTTTGCATGTCAGCGATATTTATCGCGAATGACATGCAAAGTGGGCGTTCCCGACGAACAAACCTGGGAAACACTCGCTAACAGGCCTATCGCCTATTAGCAAGGTGGCCATGGCCCCAGTTAGCGACGTGAAAAGTCGCGCTAACCTGGGTCATCGCCATTTATTTAACACCTGCAATTAGCAGGTGTTAGCCATACCTAACATGGGGGTGGATTATGCTGATACGACCACAGGGTCGTATCAGCAAGGTGTTCTCCCTTCTCCATGCAACATCGCTGGTTTTTCAGCGATGTTGGCTCATTTCCCGCTATCGCTGGAATATTCATCGCCATAGCGCTAATCGTTGCTAATACAGCGTTAGCGTGGCGATATATTCCAGCGATAGCCGGCGATAAAAAAAATCACGCTAAGCAGGGTTAGCGATGATTATCGCCTCTTCTTGCTAATATGCCCCAATGTCTCTATTCTTATTAAGTCCAGTAAAGGTTTCAGTAATTTATACCTGAGCTCAAACCCTGGTAGCTATGGTACACAGGAGACAATCTTAACTTAAGAAAATGAGTAAAACATTTAGAGTACCAAAACAGTTAAAAAAGCCAAAAAACACAACTCAATAAAAACACAATAAAAATCTGACTCCAATTTATAACAATAGAGAACATTTTAATGAACAAAATGACAACAAAATTACAGAAATCTAACAAAGGGAACCAGAGATATCAATTAAAAATGTAAAAGCAATTAGATAAAAAAGAACAAAAAACCAAAGACCAACCGCGAGTTACTGGACTCACTAGACAAGGACAAGGGAAAGGTTTGAGGCTGACCATGTCTGAGAGTGGGTTGGGTACGAAAACCAGGTTCATCCTGGTCAGAGATGGCACCTTCCTCAGTGGGGCAAGGCAGCAAGCTGTAGCCAATATGGGTCCCACAAGGCCAGATAGCAGTCAGATAAAGTCCTGGTGAAGCCGCTGACTTTTGGCAGGAAAGCTTAGAGTGGGAGGAATTCAAAATTCACGCCCAATGAAGGTCCATCACTGGCCGGATGCTTTTGGCGCTTTGCACTGTGAAGATTTCTACCTTTGGACGTAGTCACTTTTTGGAGGTCGGATTCCTGACTAGGGCAAGGCTGCACGCTGTAGCCGAACAGGACTTCACAAGGGCCTCTCTGCGACATCCAGCTAAAGCAAATTTGGAAGAGCTTGAACAACCTGAATGTTTAGCTCAGCAGCAACACATCTACATCAGGTTTGTTGTGGTATTCTGGTGGTTCTCCAGGCAAAAATCTCTGATAAAGATTCTACTTCACAAAAGCCGCCAGCAGGGACCAGGGCAGGTCCATTTGGAACTGGTAAGCTGGGGTCTTTAAGAAAGTGGTCTTCATGTAGCTTTTGTGTCCCTGTAGCTTAAGATGAAATCATTCAACTCACTTTTGGAGTCCACTTCTTAGTCCTGGGTACAAGTGGAAGCAGGTATAGCTCCTAGGGTTCTCCTCACAGTTCACAACAGCAGTTGCAGTCCTTCTTCTGTCTTCCAGAGGTAGTAGGGGTGCCACATGTATGCCCAGTGCCAACTTGTGGGTGAGGGAAACTCCTGGGTGCTCCCTAGCCAATAGTGTAAAAGTTCCCTACCCCTGACTGCAGCATTTCCTATGTGTTTTACTGTTCAGTGTTCCACAGTGCCCTTCTCTTCATAAAGCTAAGATGGCAGAACCTTTCTTCCCCTGTGCATATCACCTGAACCCACCCGGAGATGTGACTATGCTAATGGTCATACTCTCCTTTGTGGTTACTCACAACCGCTTATGGGGGCAGCTCCTCTTCCACTGGGATTGGTGTCTGGCTGGCTAGCAGTGCAATAGAGGGGGCAGACCCAGGTATGAGTTGCATCTGCCTGTGAAAGGATAGACATCTTTTGAAGTTAAATACGTTTCTGGGCACAGCACTTATGGCCATCCTGTCAAGGGAAGGCGAACCCCTTTCTCCCTTTGTTTCAGTTCTGGTAGCCACTTCACACCTAATCAAGATGCCATTCTGTTCTTGGGTGACACTGAACATTGAAAGGCGCATTTGACTCAAGCAGAAAAATGACAACTTTCTAAAACGGTCATTTTCTAAATAGTAATATAAACTCCGACCTGACCACTAACCTGGATTTAAATTACTATTAAAATAATTCCTGTAATAATTTTTCTAGCTACTTTGAAATTGAACTTAAGCATTACAATGTTTTATATTGTAATTGTTAGACCTGGCACCATTGGCGTGGGTCTCCCTTCCATTTTTTTCTGCTGTTGCCTCCTGTGTTTTTGCTGGTCTAGATGCTTAGGGCACTTTGCCACTGCTGTTCAGTGCCAAAGTGCAAGTGCTCCCTTTGTAAAGTATTGTTAGGGATTAGTGATTCCATGATTGGCTCATTTGATTTACTTGTCAGACCCTAGTAAAGTGCACTATGTGTGCCCAGGGCCTGTAAATCAAATGCTGCTGGTGGGCTTGCAGCACTAATTGTGCCACCCACAGAAGCAGCTTGTAAAATGTGACTGAGGCCTGCCATTGCAGAGCCTGTGTGCAGTCTGGGACTGCCATGTCGACTTGGCAAGTGCACACACTTGCCAGTCCCTAAAAATTCCCTTTTCTTCATGTTAGTCACCCCTAAGGTAGGCCCAAGGTACCCCTGTGGGCAGGGTGCATTGTATGTGAAAGGTAGGACATGTCCTGATGTGTGTGGCATGTCCTGATAGTGAAATACTGCCAATTTCGTTTTTCACTATTGAAAGGCTGTCTGTTCCCATAGGCCAGAATGGGGAGTTTGTTTATAACATCTTATAAACATAACTGACCCTGGGAACAAGATAGGAAAATAAAGTTTAGTATGCCTGAACTCAGAATGTTAAAGTGCATCTTTTAGTGAGGGTGATTTTTACATTCTGTGTTTGAAAATACCACTTTTAGAAAGTAGGTATTTTTTTGCCTAACCATCCAGTGTGCCTCTGCTAGGTTTGTGGATTGCATGTCTGGCTTTTGGATGACAGGGGCTGGAGCAGGGCAGTGGCTCCAGAAGCCGGGCTGAATAGGCTTGGTCTGCATTTGGAGTGGTGGGAGGAGTAGCATCTTCACCTTAATAGGGCTGTGCCTGCCTTCCACAATGACGGCTCCACCCCCCTGTGGTGTGTCTGAAGCCAGGGCTCACACTGACAAAGGAGGTTGTTGTGCACTTGCAAAGTGCCCCACAGAACTGGTTTTGGCTGGGTACAGACACTCTCTGCCTTCAGAGAACAAAGGATTTTGGTGTATAAAAAGAGGGGCCCAGACCCCAGACTTTTAGATCACTTCTGGGAAATCAATAGGAAACCTTTGCCAAGGAGAAGAGACGGATAAGCTGAGGAGGAATACTGCCCCTGGGCTGTTTGCTGTGTGGGGCTGGCCTGCAGTGGCTGCTTGCTGCCAAGGAAAGGAGAAAAAGGACTTTGCTGTTTGCTTTGTCACTTGCTTGAAGAAAAGATCTCCAAGGGCTTGAAACTGAGCTTGCCTCCTGTTCTGAAGTCTCAGGGACACAAAGACTTCACCACCAGCTCCCCTGAATTCCCTTGCTGGGAATTCCAACCTGCAAAGAGGTGCCTGCTGCTGTTTAGGACCTCTGGAGACTGTTTGTCGCTGGGAGCTGGGAAATCGATGCAACACCGAAGAAGCGTGTCGCATCCGCACTGGTTTCCCGACGCATCGCCGAAGAAACCATCGCAGCGCCTGCCGCGGCTCGAGAAATCGCTGCTGCAGCACTGATCCCGACTCAGGCCTGCTGTGCGGCTGCACGAAGACACGCATCATACCGGATCGACGCATCGCATCGAGGCGCCAAGACTGTCTCATCGTTTGGGGTCCGCAGTAAGAAACAGATGCATCAACTCCCCACGCAGTAAGGAACTGACGCATCACCTCCACTGCGCCGCAGTAAGGAACAGACGCATCACCTCCCCTGAGTGTAAGGAACAGACGCATCACCTTCCCTGCGGCCATTTTGTTTGCTTTGCGTGATGCATCTAAGGCACTTTTGAGAAAAGTGTCGCATTTACAACTTGCATTGAACTGAACTATTTCTACCATCTGAAAGTCATATTTTTATTACTGTTTTGTGGATTTTTGTCGTTTGGTCTTGTTTTGAGTTTAGATAAAGATTACTTATTTTTCTAAACTGGTGTGGTGTCCATTTGTAGTGTTTTCACTGTGTTACTGTATGTGTTCACAAATGCTTTACACACTGCCTCTGAGATAAGCCTGTCTGCTCGTGCCAAGCTACCAAGGGGGTGAGCAGGGGTTATTTTAGGAGTGTATCCCCCTTACCCTGACTAGAAGCAAGGGCCCTTATTTGGACAAAGGTACCTACCTCTGCCAACTAGAGACCCCCATTTCTAACAGTAACCCTGGAAGGTTCCTATGGGGGAACCAACGTTGCCACCGTGAAATACAACTTTGGAGAATTTTCACTACTAGGACCTGTAAAATATAGAATACACATGTCCAACTTTTTAAACAACATGCATCCTGCCCTGTGGGCACATAAGGCCTAACTTAAGTAAGACTGAAAAAGGAAGATTTAGGCCTGGCAAAAAGTTAATTTTCCCAAGTTGAATTGGCAGTTTTAAACCTGCATACTCAGACTGCAGGGGTAGGCTTGGAGACATGTTTTGCATTGTTACTTTAGTGGTGACATAATTTGTGCTGCAGTCAATTAGTGACACTTTACCTACAAGCTCTGGGTCCCCTTTTGTACCATGAACGAGGATATATAGGTAAGTTAAATATGTTCATCAGGAGTGTAGGTAATTTTAACATGTTTTAGGGGTGAAAGTGCATGCACTGGGGCATGGTCAGCAAAATCTCAGTACGCAGAGTCAGAAAATCAGCAGCATCAGACCAGAAAAATGGGAGTGACCATCGAAAAAGAGGCATTTCTTTTACAATGCCTTATAAAATATTATACTCTTTAATATGCCTAAAGGGGATGTAGGCATAGCTGAAGAACTAAAATCGACTGTACTGAATATGTACAATTTCACTATACATACAGTCCTGTAAGTATGGTAGAAAATTGTCAACTGCAAAATTTGATACTGAGGGCTGCAAGATCTTTGAAGGATGCAGTGGCCAAGGCTGGACTTACAAAATAAGGAACATTATGTTTTCTATTAAGCACCCACTTCCCAAGGAAAAGCAGAATTTGGCTGTTAATGACATTTCAAACCATAGGCTGGACCTTCAATTAATTCACAAATGTTTGCCAATGTTTGAATGTTCAGTGCCAAAATTACATGTTAGCCCAGGCCAAGTTAGCATCTTGAACAGAAATGCTGTTCAGAGGTTATGGCAAGATTGACCATAGAAATTAACCCAGTAGTAAAACATAGGAGGCAGAGAGCTGCATTTTAGAAATCAATACTTAATTTGCATTGCAATAGTTATAGGAATCATGATGTATTTTAACCAAGTAGAAACTTTGGGGCCCATTACGATGGCGGGCGGACAAAGTCCGCCCGCCACCGTAACGGTGAATGGGACCGTCCGCCATAGGAGCGGCGGTCCCGCCGTGAGTATTAGGATGCCACGGTGGCGGTGGCATCCCCTATTCCCAACATTGTGGCGGGCGGTGTTCACAGCACCGCCCGCCACAATGCTGGGAATGCACGTTGGGCATTCACATGAACAAGGTGACAGGCCTGCCACCTTGTCCATGCCAATACAGGGGGGTACCTTAGGTACCCCCCATGTGCACCCTCCACCCCCTAACATCCTGGGGGCCCGCTACGGGCCCCCAACAGCGAAGACCGTATGCCTTTCCATGGCGGCAACACCGCCATGGAAAGGCTGCTCTCTGCCATCATCATAGTATGGACGGCAGTGTCTTGCAGACACCACCGCCATATAATGTATGTTTTCCGCCCGGTCGACGAGTCGACTGGCGGAAATGCGGCAGACAGTCTTTCCGTCCGCCGCGGACCCCCCAGCCATCATAATATGGCGGGGGGAAAATGTTAGGCAGGCGGAGTGAGAGAGCGGGTGGATCACCACCGCCATACGGGCGGTGGCGATCCACCCGCTATCATAATGACCCCCTTTGCTTGTTAAGTTGGAGTGGACTGGTAGACTCCTGAAGTTAAAGGCGAAGTCTTTTTACGATCCCTTTGAATTTGCTTGGGATGGATGCAGGTTCAATATGAAAAGGTAGGACTTGGCAGTAGGGGGACTGTAGGAGGTGAAATTACCTGAATCCTTGTAAATGGGTGTTAGGGACTGGTAAAATGATGATTAATTTGATTTAAGAGGGGTAGAGAGGATAGTCTGCGTTAGCTAATGGGAGGAAAATGAGTGGATGAACATGAACACCACTATTAGGTCCACCCATTCTTGTGCCATGAAGTGAGGCCTGGTGTGCAACTCAGAGGGTTCCCTCTGCTCCCACACTTACACACTCTGTATACAAAGATGCTTGCCTTGTGGATACTTGGGGGCCGATTCCGATCTCGGCCGGTAGGGCTCCGAATCGGATTCGGCTTTACCGGATCCGATTCGGAGGCCTTTTTCCCGACCGATTCGTACAGTCGTCCCAGCGAGCAAGTACGATGCGAGCGCACGCGAAATCGCCGACCGACTCGTTCCCGGGTCCGAACCGCTCCGACCGACTCGTACGGACACGGCTCGCACCACGCAATGGAGATGTTACCCGACCGAGCAAATACGATGCGCGCTTCGAACAGCCCGACCGACTCGTAGCGTCCGGCTCCAAAGAGCTGTCGGAGCCGGACTTCGGGGGTCCGTGTCGGACCCCCCTGCACGCGTAGCCACACGAGTCGCACACAGGGGGGACCCAAGGGTCCCCCCTAAACATTCATGTACGGTGCGAGTCGCACCGACGCATACCCACCTTGGGGGGGCCCCCCTGTTCGCGACGTACCCATTCAGTCAATGGGAGCCCGTGTACGCGTTGTACGACCGGCTCCCATTGACTTCAATGGCAGTCCGACCGAATCGAGTCGGGCAGCATACGGCCGCATCGTACTCGCTCGGTCGGACTGCGGGAGTCCGGCTCGGTCGAAAATCTCTCCGGATCCAGCTCGGTCGGAGAGATTTCCGGCCCGAATCGGAATCGGCCCCAGAATGTTCTTTTCTCTCTCTGTCTGGTCTCCAGAAAAAGTCTTGGCACCTACTATGTGCTCTTGTGCTACATCGTGGTGCTCAGGCATGCTTCAACCTTACCATTGCCTTCTTCCAAGATGCAGGTGGGTCTACTAACTTGGGAATGGCAGTTCGGGGACACCATGTCACACCGGGTATTGGGAGCAGTCTTCCATTGACAGGTAGAGTAGCAGGAAAAAGAGAAGCAGTTTACTTGGAGTGTAAGGATCCATCCTCATAAAAGAATCAGCCCCATCTGTTTGAGCCAAGATGGCCATCACAATCGCATCTCTATGAGGAAGCCCCCAAATTAAGATGGAGATACACATATGAAACTTTGCCAGAACCACTGATATCTGGATTGACCACTTTTGCAGTCCTTTAAGTTTCTCCTTTTTTATAGGCTAATGCTTTTACATCCAAGTTCCATTCGGGAGGACCTTGTAAAAACCTTTGCTTACTGACTTAACAAGAATACCCACATTTTCTCAGGGGACTCAAAATTCTGCTATCACTAATATCAATAGCCACATTTATGTCTAAGAGGCAGTGATAGAGGATAAAGCAAATTGTGCTAAGGCCTCGTAGCCTTGTAGGGCTCAATGATGTATTTATTCATTTTTTTCTTTTTCAAAAATTAAAAGATCCTCCAGATCAGCATTTCTTATTCTGGTCCCATATTTTATGTAAGCAGATTTGAATACTAAAGTTTGTTTTTCAAAAACAAGTTCTCAAATTTACTGGGTTTGCAACTTTGAGTTGGACTTATGAAAATAAGAACATATGCATTTAAACAATTTACTGTCTAGCTATTCATATAGCTTGTCACAGTTCACTAGTGCCCCATAATTTAATGAGTGCCTGAACGTGGACCTTAGTACCCTTAGAAGTGGATGGATGGTATTGCACCACAGTGAAATTGCCAGACCAGTAGCTTTGCCCTCATTATAACTTTGTGAGAACATGAATGATCTACCTCCACACCCAGATAATTTAGAGATGATACAATCTCAAGATTTTCCACTCCCAATGTCATATAAAACTTGGGGAAGTATCTAGCAAGAGCAACAATTTTGGATTTAGAAATTTTATTTTTTTGTCCTGTTCTTATGTTTCTTTTGGTTTCTTGCACATTTTCCAGTGTATATTCTTGAGTCTAGTTCTAATTACTTCGATCTCTTCTTCAGTTACCTGAGTTGCCTTGAAAGATTTCAAAATACCTATGCTGGTCAGTCTGTTTAATAGAAGAGAGGCAGAGAGACTCAGAAGGAGAAGCATGACCAAAACATTCTGGGGCCGATTCCGATCTCGGCCGGTAGGGCTCTGAATCGGATTCGGCTTTACCGGATCCGATTCGGAGCTCTGTTTCCCGACCGAACCGTACGCGGGTCCGGCCGAGCGAGTACGATGCGGGTCGCCGACCGACTCGTCCGGGCGTCCCGACCGCTCCGACCGACTCGTTCCCGGCTCGAACCGCACCGACCGACTCGCTCGGACTCGACTCGCACCGCGCAATGGAGACGTTCCCCGGCCGGGTAAGTACGATGCGCGCCGCGAGCAGTCCGACCGAGCCGCGCACTCCGGCTCGAAAGAGCTGTCGGAGCCGTACTTTGGGGGTCCGTGTCGGGTCGTGTTGGGTCCCCCCTACCTGTGCGTGTACGGCGCGAATCGCTTCGCCGCGTACCCGCTGTAGGGGGCGCACTTGTCCGACTCGCACCCATTGAGTCAATGGGAGCCTGCATACGCGTTGTACGACCGGCTCCCATTGACTTCAATGGGAGTCCGACCGACTCGGGTCCGATGGCATACGTGCGCATCGTACTCGTTCGGTCGGACTGCACGGGTCCGATTCGGTCGGAAATCTCTCCGGGTCCGGCTCGGTCGGAGAAATTTCCGGCCCGAATCGGAATCGACCCCATAGTCTGTCATTTTATCAGCCTGCCAGCTCCTCTTCCGTCCATTGGCAGAGGGAACGTGTTTTGACAAGGCTGAGGTGCCTTGCATGGTGACTGTGCGTCCACAGTCACCACACCAGCTGCTTCTGACCATGCTATGGAGACAGTAGCAATCACATAAAGAACTCATTAGGCCAGCCTGTCTTGGTGTTCATAAATGCAGGTGGGCTGCAGCTGGTGAATCCTATGTAGGGCCTTGGTGCATTCTATAAGTCATTTCAAGGGATTGGATATAGGTTTGAGAGTGGCCAAGCAGGAGACTATTGCAGAAGTCCATGTTGGTGAGGATGAGTGCTTTCATAAAGTTTTGACAGACTGGAACCTTCACTGGTGTGGATTTAATAGATGTTGAGCCGCCAAAATTGGAGAGAAGTGACATTTTAGGTGATGAAGGAGAGTCAAAATTATTCCAGAATAGGGCAGTCCATTAGATGGAAAGAATTTTTTTAAAACAAATCTTTTTATTACATTTTGATAAAAACAAGTAAAAGAATCAAACAGTGCACTGCTAAGTACATTGGCTCTGTCTTAATTGCAGCATCAACCCTTGTCGACGTCTCCCTCACCCCTTCCCCATAACAGCCTACAGCAGATTTCAACTTGACCACAATAGGCAATAGTTCCTACAAACTGACAGGGGCAAGATCATCACAAACGTTACCTCTGTAGCTATTCCAGCATCCCAAGATCTTTGCCCACTTTTGGGGTCATCCCCGGCCTTCATATACCACAGTCTCGGCCAACATACCCAATCTATATCACATTTCCAATCCTCCAACGCGGCACTTGTTTTGCACTTTGCAACCTCGTCACATTCTATTTAGCGACAGCCAGTCAGAGGGTGATCCATATACGCTCCATACGGAGCAGGTCTGTGTCCTCCCAGATATTTAGGAGACTCCACTTTGCTGAGGCAGTGAGGGAACCTCCACACACTTCACCCATACATTCAACAACAACCACCAAAAAGCTTTGACATATCAGACAGTCCCATGCTATATGGTAGAAAGTGCCAGTGTGTCCACAGCCTCAACGGCATCTTTCATTTGATGTTCTAACAATTTTTGCCAGTGTGGTCTGAGCATAATTGGAGCGGTGGAGGATCTTCAATTGGACTAAGTGGAAACCTGCCCGTGTAGCCACCTCTCTAGCGGATGACAGGGTCTTCGCCCTCCCGTCATCCTCCAGACTTCCCAGGCCATGGTCCCAATGCTCTTTCAGTCGCTAGTGGGTGTTGGGTGCGTTAGTAAGTAGTTTTTCCTATGTGGCATGTATTCATTGAGCAGTCTGTCCTCCAGGGGTGAAGACTCCGGGAGCTCCTCTCCCTTCAGCAACACCACCCACAATGCGTGGTGTACCTGCAGGTAACAATACTTTTTGGCCGGCGCCAATTGGTAGTCTCGCTGTAAGTCAGCTAAGGGGATAACATCTCCCTGTGTCCACAGGTCTCCCACGAGAGAGACCAATGTATCCCTGTAGTTTTCCCAGGATACCCAGCACTGCCATGTCCCAAATTGGAGTGGTCTGTGCGATCTTACCCCTCCAGCCAAGGGCCCGTGTGGCTGTGTAAAAGAGGGCCACCACAGTCCTTGCTGCACTTCCAATCTATCCATTCGGAATGCATGTTTCTCCGAGGTGTGGAAGACCCAACCATTTATGGTGGTCAACTGCGCCGCCCAATAGTATTTTGGATGTCTGGCACATCTATACCCCCATCATACCACCCATCGTCAGTTTGTTCTGTGCTATCCTTGCCCGGCCTTCATTCCAAAGCAGTGTCTTAGTCTCACCCTCTATGTTCCTAAAGTTTGAGGTATCTACAGGATATGGCATGCTTTGCAGAACATAGAGGAAATGCGACAGGGACATCATTTTAAAAAGAGCGGCTCTGCCCAAGAGCAACAATGTTAGGGACCTCCAATGTTGGACATCTCGCTTTAATCTCCCTAGTGGTAGAAAAAGGTTGCTGAGGAAAAACCTGTCAGGCTCCATCGTTATATAGATCCCCTCATAGGCTATCATCGCCTCGCAGTCACGAGGCAAGTACGGCAGTTGTCAATGTAGATTGTATATATGGGATTTTCTCCAGTTAATTGGATAGCTGGAGTATTGGCCAAAGATAGTAATGATCTGCATTAATCTGTTCAGGGTATTTTCCGCATCTGTCACAGAGATGTTTTATCCTCTCAGTGATCAGTCCATAGCAGACCGCGGACCAGCGGATCCTGCTGGATCCAGGCCGCCAAGGGCTCTAGAGCTAAGGCAAAGATTAAGGGTGACAAGGAGCAGTCCTGTCTAGCTGGAGCTTAAATTCACAGGATGATCACCAAATTTAGAGTCACCTGTGCCAAGGGATCAGTGTACTAGAATTACACCCAACGCACAAAATGCGGGCTGAAGCCCAGTCTAGCCAGCCCCTCAAACATGTAGGCCCACTCCACCGAATCAAACACCATTTGGGCGTCCAAGGAAAGCACCAGTGTAAGTTCCTATAGATTAGTACTCCAAGAAGGCATCTCAGGTTAAGGGTAGTGCTGGGATAGGGCATGAAGCCTGACTGGTACCCACGACCAGGTCTGCAATCATCTTGAAAAGGCGGGAGGCCAAGACTTTGGCCAAGATCTTAGCCTCAGCATAGAGAAGTGATATTGGCCTAAATGAGGTGCACAGCCTGTCACAGCCAGGGAGTATATCTGGGTGTGGTAGGCAGTAAATGCATTCGCCACACCCTGCCTATTTCTCACTAATGTATCATCCCTTGTTTTCACCTGTAACATCCATCATTCGGCTTGCTCCCTTCTGTCTAACCAGGCTAACAGCCTTGTTACCAACCTCATACAAGCAGTATTGCGTGGCCCTATAACTCATCTGGGCGGAGTTTGTCGCTACATCCCTATATTCTTTCTGTTTTAGCAGGAGTGCATGTTTGGCATCAGTAGAATCCCAAAAATTAAGTCCCCCTTCCACCATCTGAATTTCCTGTTCCAATGTCTCAATCATGACCTTTTTGTCTTTCCTATGCCCAGTGATCAAGGAGAGGGCCTGACCTTTAATTACCACCTAGTACGCCTCCGAGAGAGTCAGAGAAGGGTCAACTGATGTCTCGTATTCGGCAAAATAGTGCTCCGTTGCTGTTTTTAACCCCTCTCTAACCTTCTGCAGCTTAATGTACCAGTGGTTAACTGATGTGGCATACATTCCGAGGTTCCCACCAGGAGCAAACACCTCGTATATAGGGGGGAGTGATGCCTCTAGCTAGATGACGGACCTCCGAGAAGCAATGAAGCTGATGCGAGAGAGTGAGAAGATAGTCAATATGGGAAAGACTGCCATGTGCCTCTGAGTGTAATGTGAATTGTTGGTCCCTGGGATTGTGGGCCCGCCATAGGTCAGTCAACCCAAGGGCTGTACGGAAATCAAACAGTGGACGTCAGGAACATCCTGCCTGTTTGGAGGGGGGCAGCAGTCTCTGTCCTCAAACAGTATCAGGTTAAAGTTACCCCCCATGAGCAACTTTCTGTGCAGCAGGCAAAGTAGTAGGGCACTCAACTCAGGTAGCGTAACATCATGTAGGCGCAGTGGGACATAGACCGAGCAGATATTAATAGTCATCCCTTCCCAACTCCCAGTGAGGGTGACATATCTCCCACTGGTCTCTGACCAGACTTGATGAACTGTAAGCAGTATCAACATTTTTATTAAGATACCCACCCCTCTTGAGCCTGTGGTATACCCCTCATGAGTCACTAATTTGTAACTCCATCTGCCCAGTGCTCCGTAAGTGTTACTCTTCACATAGGTATCTTGTAGAAGGACCACATCAGGTGCTTGTCGTTTGACATATTGAAGAATGACTCCCGTTTCATTTTGTCTTCTAGAACATTTACATTCCAGGATTGCCAGCCCTTCCTCCCATAGGTGTAAGTGGTCATGATGCCATCGCAGCTTGGCAAGCCAGCCAACTCATCAGGGGCAAGGGGCAGGGAAACCAAGTGTACAACTGTGTCAGAGCGTGGTGTCAGTGCCTTAAAAAACAACAACAACCTTGTGCCCCAAAACAAACAGTGAGAAAAGGCTAAACCCCATAACTCATCCCCCTCCCAGCCTCCCTGCATAGCTGACTTAGAATTGCCACCCCCCCTCAGCCTTGCAGAGTGCCTCTTACCCATAACCAGTACTTAAGATGGAAAGATTTTTTGACGCTTGCATGAGTGACCAAAGATGTCTATGTCTTCCACAAAGAGGTGGTAAAAATAGCCAAGTGAAGACTGGAGGTAAACTAGAGAGATTGTATATAGCGAAAGTGGAAAAGAGTCACTGGCGTAGCCTTTGAAAATGTACAGGAGTAGTGAAGTGTGCATGGGAGTGTAGGCACTCCAAGACAGAATGATTGGAACACATATAGCATAGCCAGCATAGTGCAATGCCTAACACGTCTGTCAAGACTATCTTGTGGTCAACTGCAATGTGGTGGACGAGAATTTTGTGATTGTAATAGAGATATGGGTGCACAGACAGAATATCGATGTTGGAATATCGATGTGCCAGAATATCGAGTTTTTAATATCGAGGTGGCACAAGATCGACATGCAAGAATATCGTTGACCAGAATATCGACATGAAGGTAAGAAATATCGTTTTTTAATATCGAAGTTAGTAATATTGTTAGTAAAAATATCGTTGTTAATAATATCGATTTATTTTAGTGTTTTGTATTTTACTATGTGTTTAAAGTATGTGATGTAATTATTTAGTATAAGTATAGCTTATTTTTTTTATGTATGTGTGAAATTTTTAGAAGTAATTAATTTTATGTTAATTAATTTTTGTGTATTTTAGTTCCGTAGGGGATTGTGGGTTTATAGGGGAATAGGGTGGGAAGTAATTTAATTAGAATACATTTATGAATAATTTTTAGAAGTTATTAATTTTTTTAAAATTACATTTTGCGTTTTAGTTCCGTAGCGGGTTGTGGGTTTATAGGGGAATAGGGTGGGAAGTAATTTAATTAATTAAGTAATTAATTAAGTAATATTTTTATTAATTAATATTTATGTATTTAATATTTTATATGGTTAATTGTGATAATTTAATTGTTATTAATTAGTTATTAATTGGTTATTAATGATTAATAGTTAATTGGTTAATATGTTAATTGTGTCATTTTTTTTTAGGAGTGGGTTGAGGGTTTATAGGGGAATAGGGTGGGAAGTAAATTAATTATAATTAATTAATTAATATTTTTAATTAATATTTATGTATGTATGTATTTAATATTATATATTGTTAATTGTGATAATTAATTTGTTATTAATTAGTTATTAATTGGTTATTAATGATTAATAATTAATTGGTAGATATGTTAATTGTGTTATTTTTTAGGAGTGGGTTGTGGGTTTATAGGCGGAGTAGGGTGGGAAGTAATTCAATTATAATTAATTAATACTTTTATTAATTAATATGTATGTATTTGATATTTTATATTGTTAAATGTGGTTATTAATTTGTCATTAATTAGTTATAAATTGGTCATTAATAATTATTAATTATGTTAATTGTGTCCTTTTTTTAAGAGCATGTTGTGGGATGATAGGGAGTAGGGTGGGAAGTAATTACATTTTAATATTTTTTAAATATTTTTATAAATTATTTATTTAATTTTATTTAATAGTGTTAATTCTGTGAATTAATTTATTACTGATTGTTTTTAATTTGCTTGTTAATTGTTATTAGTTAATTAATTAATTGTTAATTTATTATGTTAATTGTGTTATGTTTTACAACATTGGTGGGGTTATTTATAGGGGAATATGGTGGGAGGTAAATTATTTTTAATTAGTTAATTATTTGTTAATTAATGTTCATTATGTTGCTGGAGTGGGAATAGTAAATTATTCCCCTCCGCTATCCAACACTTTCCCTACTGTTGCACTTGCTGGAGTGGGAATAGTAATTTTATCCCCTCAATATCCAACACTTTCCCTACTGTTGCACTCCCTGGAGTGGGAATAGTAAATTATTCCCCTCCGCTATCCAACACTTTCCTACTGTTGCACTTGCTGGAGTGGGAATAGTAATTTTATCCCCTCCGCTATCCAACACTTTCCCTACTGTTGCACTATCTGGAGTGGGAATAGTAATTTTAACCCCTCCGCTGTCCAACACTTTCCCTACTGTTGCACTCGCTGGAGTGGGAATAGTAATTTTATTCCCTCCGCTATCCAACACTTTCCCTACTGTTGTACTCCCTGGAGTGGGAATAGTAAATTATTCCCCTCCGCTATGCAACACTTTCCATACTGTTGCACTTGCTGGAGTGCGAATAGTAAATTATTCCCCTCCGCTATCCAACACTTTCATACTGTTGCACTTGCTGGAGTGGGAATAGTAATTTTTACCCCGCCGCTATCCAACACTTTTCCTACTGTTGCACTCGCTGGAGTGGGAATAGTAATTTTATCTCCTCCGCTATCCAACAATTTCCCTACTGTTGCACTATCTGGAGTGGGAATAGTAATTTTATCACCTCCGCTATCCAACACATTCTCTACTGTTGCACTCTCTGGAGTGGGAATAGTAAATTATTCCCCTACGCTATCCAACACTTTCCCTACTGGTGCACTTGCTGGAGTGGGAAAAGTAATTTTTACCCCTACGCTATCCAACACTTTCCCTACTGTTGCACTCGCTGGAGTGGGAATAGTAATTTTATCCTCTCCGCTATCCAACATTTTCCCTACTGTTGCACTCGCTGGAGTGGGAATAGTAATGTTATTCTCTCCGCTATCCAACACTTTCCCTACTCTTGCATTTTCTGGAGTGGGAATAGTAATTTTATCCCCTACGCTATCCAACATTTTCCCTACTGTTTCAGTTAATGTAGTGTAAAATGTTGTTTTAAAATTAAAAAAATATTTTAATATTTTAATTTATTATATATATATATAATATTTTTATGTTTATGTTACAGGTGTATGTATATATATATGTATTTATATTTTGTATTATGTTTCTAACATTTTATAATTTATTATAATAATTATTTATTAATATTATTAAGTAAATATATATATATAATACTTTTTATATATGTATGTTTAATTTATTTTTACATTACATTTATTATTTATAATTTTTAACATTTTTTAATAATACTAACCATGTTATCATTAATCATATGTATTTAATTTATTTAAAATTATTTATTAGAGATTTTAAAAAACGATATTTTGAACAACGATATTTTTAACAACGATATTTTTGTTTCGATATTTTTGTACTTACCATTGTAAAGCTAGGATGTCGATATTCTTGACATGGATATTTTGAACACGATATTTGTGTAGGTCGATATTCCTGTCGTCGATATTCTGTCAGTGATCCAGAGATATGTTGATGCAAAGGGTAGTAGTTACAAATTAAGAGATACTTAAGAAAGGTGCCCTGTGAGATGAATTCTACAGTGACCTAATTTCATGGAAGTGCAGAGGTTGGTGTTTCGGTTGTGAATAGATCAATTAAAGATGTCTCTTTCCTGGATGTAGAGTGGGAAGGGAATTGGGCAATATGCTGGTTAGTGACTTTTTGGTTACTTACATAACTAAAATGCATTTGAGTGAAGAAGGATAGGTATTAGAAATTAGGGACCAGTTAAATAGGATGGAATCTGATCTTAGAGAATGTGGATGGATGAGACAAAAAAGGGGCAAAGAAATAGTTGATGAAGTGAGGAGATTAGGGAGGTTCAAATATGTACAACAACAGGGAATTTATAGAGAACCACTGTGTTGCTTTCTGAATCCTGAGTTTGTGCTTCTGCAGACCAAGCACCATTAAAAAATGCCTACCTGTATGGATGACATGAATGTTATGTTATGTTATTGCAGTTTATAACGCACACAGCTACTCCAAGGAGTGTCCCGGGGCGAACCTTGAGGAGTAAGGTAGTGCTAAATAGTTAAACAGAAATGTTTTAAAATGTTTTTTTAATCTAACATGATCCTGAATGCTGCGTAGAGTGTAAGGAAGAGAGTTCCAGGCTGTGGCAGCCCTAAAGGCAAGAGAGCTGCCCCCCATTTTTTGGAGGTAAACACGAGGTATCTGGGCAAGAAGCTGGGACGCTGACCTCAGTTGTCTAACTGGGGTATAGAACATAAAAGGCTTCCTTAAATAGACTGGACCAGAAGCATACACGGCGTGGTGTGCTAAGACCAGGGCTTTGAACTTAACACGTTTGGCGACAGGTAGCCAGTGAAGTGTGCGCAGATGTTGCCTAACGCTGCTTCTCATTGGGATATTAAAAAGAAGCCTAGCCGCAGCATTCTGGACTACCTGAAATTTGTTAAGAATGTAGCCTGGTAAGCCAATGTACAAAGCATTGGCGTAATCGATACGTGACAGAATCAGCGCCCGAGTTACCGTCTCCTTGGCCGCCCTGGGAAGAAGCAGGAGAAATTTCATAAGGGATTTTAGTATCCCAAAGCAGCTCCCGGCCAGCTTCTTAATCTGGGTCGAAAAAGATAGGTTCTCATCAAACCAGACTCCCAGGTTCTTGACGGGTTGACCTGAGGAAGATGGCAGGGGATAATCGGGAGGCTAGAATGCTTCTCTAAACTGGGGAGGGAAATTCCCATAGAGGAGGATTTCCGATTTGTCTTCATTGCATTTTAGCTCAGCCGCAGAAAGCCAGTGAAAGACAGCTGTCAGGCAGTTTTTCGCCTCTAAAGTAGAATACTCAGATTTGCCCCAAGTGAACAAGAGCTGGGTATCATCGGCGTATACAACAATCTTGGCTCCAAGATCCTCTGCCAGCTGGACCAGAGAAGTGACATAAATGTTGAAAAGAAGGGGACTTAAGGAAGACCATTGTGGCACTCTAGTGGTCACCAACTGAGGCGGGGATGCAAACGGAGGGAGCCAGACCTGTTGCGAACAACCCTCCAAAAAGGATTTCAGCCAACCCCAGGCCGTACCTGAGATACCTATGTCCGCCAAGCGGGCCAAGAGCAGCGAATGGGGAACAGTATTGAACGCTGCCGAAAGGTCCAACAATATAAGGGCAGCCCTTCCGCCAGCGTCCAAGCAATCCCGGATAGCTTCCGATACTTCAACTAAAGCAGACTCGGTGCTATGCGAGGCTCTGAACCCAGATTGGGCTGGATGGAGTAAGCCCGAGCTTTCAATATATTCGGTAAGTTGTTTATTGACAGCCTTCTTGCAAATTTTGGCCACACTAGGGGGTCGATTCCGATTCGGGCCGGAAATCTCGCCGACCGAGCCGGACCCGGAGAGATTTCCGACCGAATCGGACCCGTGCAGTCCGACCGAACGAGTCCGATGCATTCGTATGCCACCGGACACGAGTCGGTCGGACTCCCATTGAACTCAATGGGAGCCGGTCGTACAACGCGTACGCGGGCTCCCATTGCCTCAATGGGTGCGAGGCGGACAAGGGCGCCCCCTACAGCGAGTACGCCGCGAGCGCTCGCGGCGTACACGCACAGGTAGGGGGACCCATGGGTCCCCCCTGTGTGCGCCTCGCACGGGTACGCGTACAGGGGGTCCGACACGGACCCCCAAAGTACGGCTCCGACAGCGAGTTCGAGTCGGACGGCGCGAGTCGGTCGGAGCGGTCGAGGTGCGCATCGTACTTACCCGGCCGGAAAACGTCTCCATTGCGCGGTGCGAACCGGGTCCGAGCGAGTCGGTCGGAGCGGTACGATCCGGGTACGAGTCGGTCGGAGCGGTCGGGTCGCCCGGACGAGTCGGTCGGCGAATTCGCATCGTACTCGCTCGGCCGGACCCGCGTACGGTTCGGTCGGGAAACAGGGCTCCGAATCGGATCCGGTAAAGCCGAATCCTATTCGGAGCCCTACCGGCCGAGATCGGAATCGGCCCCTAGGTAGGAGGGAGATAGGACGATAGCTCCCAGGGTCCCGTGGGTCCAGTGACAGTTTTTTTAAGAGTGGCAGAATCTTTGCCTGTTTCCACACCTTGCATGAATCCTACACCTTGTAGTCCTCTTTTGCCCCATGTAACAATTTCTATACACTGATTTACACATGTATAATTCATTGTCTGTATTTGTGTGTGATGGAAAGTACTCAGACACCTTACACTGGTATGCAAGGCGCTATAAAACAAATGAAATACATGTGAGAGAGGGGCTCTGGAGACAAGAAGAGCACTGTTGGAGGGTGATAGTGAGGAAATCGTTGAAGAGCCCCACCAAATATTGTTGATTCCTGGTGGATTCTAAGGTCATCATTTACTATGCTTTGAAAGCTAATTTATTTGAATATATAATGAGAAATGTGCTGTAGAATGCTTCATTTTTGCCCAGATTTTCTTGGGGGGAGAACACCCACAAACCCAGGTCACTCGAAACACTCACTATGCACCGTACGGGGGCTGGTCTGACAAAATGTACAAAATATTCCAAGCTGTAAATAACGTGCTGTCAAAGAAAACAGTCCTCGCAGAATCCGTAATCTCCACTAGTCCAACTCTGAGGATATCGGTGCTATTTTACAAATGCAATATCAACAAAATGCAAGAAAAAACTAACTGTAATCAGCACACACACCAGCTACAGGCCGAACTGTCCAACAAATAACATTTCAGGAGCTATGAATTCAAAATTAAATTTGTGGACAGCGTTACTTGAATTGTTTGTTCCAGATTTGCCATTTCAGCACTTACCTCATAATAGGCCCCTGAAATGTCCTTTCAAACATCCACACAATATTCTATAATGGTTCACTCCAGCTGAGATAAAGTGCACTTGCTTTGTCAAATGACTGGCTGCAGCTTGTTTTTCTCCAATCAAGATACACGCTCAACATGAAGAATGACAAATTGCTTCCACCAGGCACACCTAGGGTGAAATGTTATTCTGGAAAATTCCTTTTATTGTACAATGGCCATTTATTTTATTCACTGTTTCAATCACATGCCTTTAAATCTCACTGGCTTTGGAAATTATGCCACTGCACAATAAACTCACTGGCTTTGGAAATTATGCCACTGCGCAATATACATGCAACAAGTGCATATGTTGCACTAAGAAATCAGCCCTGTTAGAAGAAATTGGGTCTCTAGTTGGCAGAGGTTTGTACCCTGTCCAAGTAGGGACAACAATCCTAGTCAGGGTAAGCTAGCATACACACTTTAAAAAAACCTGTGCTCAACCTCTGGTAGGTTGACATAAACCAGGCAGGCTTAACTTAAGAGGCAATGTGTAAAGTATTTGTGCACCACACAAACACACAGTAACACAATTAAAACACCACAGAAAGACTCCACACAGGTGTAGAAAAATACAGAATATTGATCTGAGTAAAACAAGACCAAAATGACAGAAATCCAATAAGTAGATGTCAAGATTTGAATTTTTAAAAAAGAAACCAAAAATAGCGCTTAGAAGTCACTTGCGGTCAAAAGATTACTTGAGGTCGTGACGGATTGGCACAAATCCAAAGTTCAGGCTGACCGCGATTGAGGGCAGGCTGGCTATAGGACCCAGACAGGTCCCGCTGAAGAAATACCTTGGCTGAAGCAAGTGTTGACATTGCAATGTGTTGGTTTTTGCAGAAATCAGCTTCAGAACCCAATTCTGAGGCCCAGGATTGGAGGGGGCACTTTAGGCAAGGGTAGGACTCACATATGGCAGAGTCCAGCAGTACCAGCAGGATTGCAGGAAGTCTTTTGTGTCCCTGAGACTTCAGAAAACAGGAGGCAAGCCAGCAAGCCCATGGAGCCATCTGGGTTCAAGAGTGATGGGTCCAGTCCTTGTCCTCAGCAGGGCAGAGGTTAGCAGGCAGAGAAGCAGTTCCTCAGAACATTCAGCCAAGGTAAAGTGGCAATCCTTACAGCACAGAAGTCTTTGCTCCAGCAGAGTTATTCCCAGGTCCAGTAGTGTACTGCTTTGGTAGGGTCAGAGCCCCAGTACTTATACCCAACAGTGCCTTTGATGTAGGGGGTGACTTCCAAGGAACTCTCTGAAGTGCACAAAGATCGCTTTCAACCCAGTCCTGTCTGCCAGGCTAACTGTGGGGGGTGAATAAGTGCTTTGTGTGTGGACAGGACACTACCTATTGAAGTGTGAGTGTCAGCCCCTCCCTGCCCAGGAAGTCCCATCAGAATGCAGATGAGAGCTCAGAATGCAGATAAGCCTCACCTTCCTGTGTTTGTGGCTCTCTAGAGGGAATGCGCAAAGTGTAGCTGTCACACAGCCCAGATGTGTATTCGAGACAGGCTGCAGGCACACAGAGCAAAGTTTAGAGCAGAGAAATGTCTAAAATCGTAATGTCAAATCCAGCTTTACCACTAAAATGGAGTTATCATTACCATTCCAAAGTTATGAAACATGATTTAGATACTCCTTTATAATTTGGAATTACAGCTTAAAAGTGTTTTAAGGAATTCCCAATGCTAACCTATGAGAGGAGTAGGCCTCACAGCAGTGAAACACAAATGTAGCTGTTTGTCACTACCAGGACATGTGAAACTTAAGAGTACATGTCCTACCTTTTAGTTACACAGCACCCTGCCAATAGGGCTAGCTAAGGCCTACATTAGGCGTTTATCTATGTGCAATAGAAGGAGAGTCTAAGGCTTGGCAAGTGGTTTCAAATGCCAAGTCGAAGTGGCAGTAAACTGCACACACAGGCCATGCAATGGCAGGCCTGAGTCAAGTTTGAACTTGTGTGCCTGGCACTATCAGTGCTGCAAGCCCACTAGTAAAAGACACATAATTGATGGACGAAATGCAGAACAAATCAAAACATTCCCCCCCAGTCAAGAGATCTGGGTTAAATTCATCATTCTTTTGCTCACCATGCCACCCCAGTTTAGATCTGGCCATATGCAAATCACTCTTGACCCTGTGCCTCGTGGGAACAGTCCAGCCCGAACTGCCAAGCTAGGTCCTCCCTGGACTGGAAACAAGAATCCAAACACAGGTTTCAGGGTTTCACCCCTCATCAGCCAAGATAGCTTGAATCCAGTGGCACAGTGAGCCATGGAACCACGTCTGATCATACCCGGCGCACTTAGGGCGAGGAAGCAAAAGACACACATTTGACGGACGGAATGCAGAACAAATCAAAACATTCATCCACAGTCAAGAGATCTGGGTTAAATCCATCATTCTTTTGCTCACCATGCCACCGATGGTTTTAGGCCCAGATCACTATACTGGGGTGAATGCATGACATTGTTCTGCATTCTGTCCATCAATTGTTCTTTTTGCAGGCCCACTAGTAGCATTTAGAATACCGGCCCTGGATATATGGTATATCACATATGCCAATCAGGTATATACCAATGTCACCATGTTTTAGAGTAGAAGCACATTTAGCACTGATCAGCAGTGGTCAGTGATTAATTTGAGCCGGTGCTTTCCGGTGCTCAGCACCGGCACTTAATTGGTTTCCGGTGCTCGGCACCGGCACCTAATTGTCAACACCATGCTTAGAACAGTCTACCACATGGTGGTGCTGCTCATGTAATTTAGAGATGAGCAGAACAAAGGTTGTTTAGGAACACAATATACAATTAAAAATTGCTAACACCTACCTCCCCAGCCATTTCTTTAGCTTTGAGGACCGGGAATAATCTGAACTGTCGCATTTACATGCGAGAGAGATGTTTTTAAAAAAATACATTAATTTACCATTTTCATATAACACACAACAATATGTTACACATTCTCAATGCAGCAAGCGAGAGAGATGGTTAGTAGTTGTTTTGGCAGCGATGAAAAGGGCGATGGGTGGTGCAAGCTGCACTGGCCTCCTGGTCAGAGCCCTGGCACTTCATATTTTACAAATTAAGCACTGGCAGTGGTAAATTGCTCAGAGTCCTAAGGCCAACAAAAAGATACAGCAAAAAGTGGAGGTAAGCAGGCAAAAAGTTGGGGGAAGAGCACCCTAAGAATGACAGGTCTGACACGTCCCATCAAACGTTTAAGAGTTTTTCTAAGTTACAGCAATTGGTGAGAAATTGTAGTAGCTATGCTTAACTTGTTTTAATACGAAGGAAATCAACAGTAAAAAGTGGCCCATGTTTTAATACCAAGGAAATCAACTGTAAAAACTGGCAAGGGGGACCATAAAGGGAGAGGATGTGGCATAATGGATAGAGCTACCGACTTTGGAGCTGGGGAACCTGGTTCGAGTCTCGGCATCTGTGATTCTGGGCAACTCACTTGATCTCCCTGTGCCTCCCAAAAATGAATTTGTCCTTGTGTAATGTAAATGGTGCTCATATAAAGCGCTCCAATATCTTCAGGTTGAGTTCGCGCAATATAAAACTGCAAAAAAACAACAACAAAAAACAGACCTGCATACCAACCTTTCAGACCGGCCCATCTGGCACTGCCGGATTGCCCTATTGCCCAGTTCTACCCTGCATTTCCTGCACTCATGTTTGATAAGCTAAGACTTATGCAACAAAAGTTGCATTGCATCAGTTAACGCGTATGACAATGTTATTAATGAGTTGTTAACCAACTCGTGCCCCCACATCAAGGCAATATATGAGGAAACATGTTTTGTTGTGTCATTTCCTAACCACCCTTTATAATAATGGGTGCCCACGTCAGAAATAACGAAGCCTGTTAGAAATACATGTGTGGAATGCTAATCACATTCGCCAGATGGAGGCATGGGGGATATTATGTGTGGGCTGAGTCCTTCCTGCATCATAGACTGCAGGCTGTTCACTGACATTCCTTGCCCTCTCTGCTGTGTGAAGGTCAGGCCCCAGGACTGATTGTTTTGGTTTCTCCTGTCACATAGTAAAGCCGGTCTTGAGAGACTGAGGGATGAACTGACACATTCTTTGCATTTTTATCTCACCCACTAATGGCCAGGGCAGCTGTGCCTGACTCGGTTGTTTTGTGCACTCCCCCCTGCTCGAGGCCAAGCACCACTTTAGGCTGGTTTTTACTCCACTTTTCAACTTGGAATCTAGGAGGGAAATTCTTCCTTAAATCCTGTCTGAAACTTTGCTTCACCCCCGTCACATTATAGTTCTTATATACCAATGAGTTTCATGCATGACTGGGCAGGCCTTTCAGTCCACCTGGTATTTCCATTGTGGGCTGGAGCCTTTAGAGGCAAGTCTTGAAAGCTCATGCGGCTCCTGGTGCCTCTGTCACTTACTCCCTATTAATTTCAGAAGACCTGGGGACGATTTAACCGAGAGGGAGAAGGAAGGGGTAGAGAGAAAGCGATCAGAAAGAGAGATGAGAGAAAGAGAGGAAAGAAGGCGAGAGAGAAAATGGATGGAAGGAAACAGTGAGATAGCATGAGGAGATTATGGGAGGGGGCTGGTTTGAGCATTTTTGCTATGGCTGCTTTTAGTTCCACAGTCCATCCCTGGTTTTATTTTTTTACTTTATTATGCATTAATATACCATCATCACACAGCTGTAATTAAATATTGCATGTTTGATGTCAGCTCTAAAATTATCCTAATGTCAAAAGTCTCCAGTTGTTTAGGACCATCTTCTAAATGGAAGATGAATGAATGAAGTGTGCATAGCTATATATATAACACACTGCATAGAAAACCACTTTGTGATGCTATGGGACCCAGTAACAGCACCTTGACTTTAGATTGGACTTGAATCCATTTTACATCTATTGATGTAAATCAAATAAGTATTAATCTGGTAATTTTGAATTGTAAATGTACCCCCGTATACCATTGATTTAAGATTGAAAGAGGATACCGAATGCATAAACGAGATGAAGACTGTAAGAAATTGGAGTTTTAGTTCTGGGTAGTTGAGAACCCACCTCAAATAATAATCACAATCCTTGTCATGGTGAGCCACAGCGGTCACTAAATAAATCTGTGCTTAACCCTCTGGTAGCTTGGGTTAAAGCAGTCAGGCTTTATTTAGAGCCTATGTGTAAAGTATTTATGTAATACTCAAACAGTACTAAAGTAAAAACACAACACAAGAAAAATTCCAAACAAATTTAGAAAAATACAGAATATTTTAATAAATAAAATGAGACCACAACAATAAAAATTTAATTTAATCAGAACCAGAGACATTAATTTTTAAAGTTTTAATTAAAAATAGTGCTGAGAAACACAAAGCGCAACCCACAGGTATGTGGTTGCACTAGACTGCGTCAAAGTCAAAAGCTAAGGCCAGCTGCGATGGAGCACGGTTCAAATACAGGAACCAGAGTCATCCTGGTGGAAAGTTTACCTTCTGACTTAAAAACGTTTATGTAGAAAAAGTGGTCCTCGACGAGTTGTCAGTTTGGCAAGCTGCAAGCTGAATTCAAAGCAGGGCTCGGTGATGATGCATTGCTGAAGAACGGGGTCCCGGTGCAGTCGATGATGAAGGCAGGTAAGCCCCGAGCAGGCAAAATCTGAAGTCTGTACCCAGGACGGCCTCGACATCAATTGGATGCTGCTTGGTGTCGATCCCAAGGAAGCTCTCTACGTTCGGACTTAGAAACGTTTCTGGAAGTCAGTTCTCCCTCAGCGAGGCAAACCAGGAAGCTGAGGCTGACTTATGATTCATCATTGATGGCTGTGTCTTCGACTGTTATCCTGGTTGATGGTTCTCCAGGCAGAAATCTGGCAAATAATTACTAAGTCCTACTTCTTGCAGTTTTGGGAAAGGAGGAGTACATTCGAACACCAGCAAAGGGTCCAGGACCTGTGGGACACTACTTGAGGTTTAGGACCCACTCCAACAGAGGCCAGTAGCAGGGTCCAGGGTAGATCCTGTACGAACTGATCAGTGGAGCAGTTGCAGGCAGAGAGGACTATGGAACCTTGTTGTGTGCCTGTAGCTCAAACAGAGGCCAGTCAATTAACCATTGGAATCACTTCTGGGTTCCTGGGTTCAAGGCAAGCAGGACCAGTCTTGCTTCATGTTTTAGACAGCAGGGCAGCACTACGTCTGATCTTCCACAGTTCCAGGAGTGTTCTGTGAAGAGGTCTGTTGGGTTCACTTTAATTCCCAGTGCCAGCCTGTGGGTGGAGTGCAAGCATCTGTTCACCTCCTTAAATCGTTAGTTCCTCTGCTCTCACTGCATTTGGTGCCAGTCTGACTATGGAGACAAAGGGGAAGCAGGCCTTGGTGTACGCTTCATCTGCCATTGACAAGGTAGGCATAATTTGAAGCTCAGGAAAGGGTTGGGCACAGCCCCTCAGGCCATCTTGTCATGGATGGAGTCCACCTATCCACACCCACATTCTTTTGTCCACTCCCTAGGAGCAATAAACATCTCACCACAGGGGAGCCACAGGGGTCAGGTGAGAGCGGGACACTGACAGGAAAGTCTTCGATTTTAGGCAGAAAAATGAGACCTCTCTAGTCATATAAAGTTCGACTTGAGTTTTAATTTCTATTAAAAGGGGCCCTTGAAACATTTTTCTAGCTATTGTAGAACTTTATTTAGCATTTATGAAAGGTAATAGTTTAAACTAGTGTTAACCTGTGGGAGAGACAGCCTTGCCATGGCTAAACACGACTTTGGTGGTTTTTCAGTGCCACGACTTGTAAAACATGAATTATACATGCCCTACTTTTTAAATACCATGCAGTCTGCCCTATGGGCTTTTAAGGCCTAACTTAGGTGTGACTTATAACTATTTAAAAGGAAGGTTAAGGTCTGACAAAAGGTTTATTTTGCAAGGTCAAAAGGACAGTTTAAAGCTGCACACCCAAGCTACAGTGGCAGGCCTGGAGAAATTATTTATGGGGATACTGTAGTGTGTGGCTAAAAAGAGTGTTTCAGCCCACTAGTAGCATTTAATTTGCAGGCCCTAGGTATAGGTGATACCATATACTTGGGACTTACCAGCAAGCTAAATTTGCCAATCCGGGGTGTACCTATTGTAACATATTTAACATGGAGTGAACAAGCACATTATCACTGGTTAGCAGGGTTAAAGTGTACAAAGTTCTCCAGTCAACAAAAATAGGGTTCAATAAAAAGGCAAAAAAATCTCCGGTAACTCTGCAGGAAGGGCAAATTTCCAACAAAGCCAACCTATTTACACAAAAAAAATTGTTGCAAAGCAAGACCAAGTGGTTTGAGGGTTATATTGTAAAGCTTTCACTGCACGTGCATGACAAAAAAATAAGGTAGGAAAATATGTGACTGCTGAAGATGGTGGTAAATGCTTTCAATAAACAGTTTACATGAAAAATCATTTTCACTGCATAAACGGTTAATACAACAGTATGAGTACTTCCTTCAATGTAGGTGTAGTTAGAAAATTAAGTAAAGCCTCAATTGTAATGCTTATCATAGAAAAATATTATTCTTTTTGGTGCAAAGAAAATGTTACTATTTGCCTGGCATAGAAGACATTGGTTTAAAACAACAGGATTACTATGAAAAGAACGAAAAAAATACAATTGACAATGCACTTCTTTTTAGGTGGATGTGCACGTTATAATTACATATGCCATCACTCACCATGCAGGAGAACCAATGGCTGAAGTGGGCTGACTCTTTGTCCCATACTGTATGCTTTTGTGGGTGGAATAAGAATGTGAATGACATGACAACAGACCAATTGATGAAGAGAGCTGGCTGAAAGCCCTTATGAGTAAGTACATTATATATTTAATTTTACTAAAATATAAATGTCTTGGTTAAAACAAGACCTAAAAATCTTTCCAAATATGGTGAAATTTAAACTGAAATATTATAAACAAATTGTGTCCCTTTAAATGGAAATCAATATAATTCATTTTTATTAAAAGCAAAGATACTTCCATTGCTCTTGTTCCTCCTATGTGGACATTACCTACCCACTCAGATATACCTTGCTCAAATTGGATTAACTCTCATTTCCAGTTCTGTCTGTATGACTTCGGGGCAAAAGGTTACATGAAGCCTCACTTTTGATGCCTACTCATTGTAGTTGACAGAAGCAAAATCTGAATGACAGATGAACAGACTAATAGATTTAGAGGGTTCAGTCAAAGCCCCTTTAAGTAAGCCGAGACCTTTGATTTCAATAAAATGTTATATCCAATATATTTACTAATAGTGGCTTTAAGCCAGCCTTCTTCATCCATTGGCCTGTTGCTCTGTCATTTGCATTTTTCTTCCGCCCATTACTGCATACAGTATGGGGCAATAGGCCAGCCCACATCGCCCATTGTCTAACTTCACTATAAGTGATGACATTCTACTCTTTCACTAAGAGCACATCCACATACAAAGTACAAAGTGGTTACCTTAAGTTGCAGGAACTACTATAGCAATGTGGGCTTTTTGAGAACAAGAATTCATTTGAATTTTAGGCCATTTCTTCATATATTGTTGAGGAGCACAACTTTGCGCTTCTTAATCCTCAGAAAATGGAACATCTCAGTTAAAATAAAACGTCTTCCTTCTTTAATGCTCTCAAAGAGTCTAGAAGATTTCTCCCCTTCACTCACACCCTCCACTAAATGCCTAATGTTAACTCTGAACCCAGGTCTTTCACGTATCCCACATATAAAAACAAGTAGGTAAAACATACAATTTTCATCTTTACACCCAGAAGAATATCCATCGCCTTGTTCTTAAAAAACGCATCTCATAACAACTTGCTCTGACTAAACTTTAGAAATGTCATTATAGCTGGAGCACCTCTATCATGCATTGCCCCACTCAAAGGCATCCTATGCTTAGTATCCCTATACACCTAGATCTACACTGGCTACCAATTACAATCAAAATTCAATTTAAGGTTTATTGCATAGTCCACAAGGCCATCCACTACCAAAGCACACTATACTATAGCTTATCCGAAAACTCAGGTGGGCCGAGAGGGCTGAGAAGCACAGACAGGCTACCTCTGCTAATCCGTTTGTTTAAAACCACTTTATCTCACAAGCAACACTTCTGAGTTGAAGCCACTTCAGCATGCAACTCTGTGTACCTTAATCCACGAAGATTAACACCACTCATCACTTTTAGGAAACATTTGAACACTAATGTTTTCTCACAATTCCTACGTTAGCATTTTGACTTGAATCATATTATCTTATTCGTCTGGAGCTCCTGTTGCCCAGATGACTGCTTTTGACGATTACTATTCTACTTTATTACCCTTTATTCTAATTTCTAATGTAGTCTCAGATGTGTTATGAAATAATTCATTGGAAAGCACACTAACACCTCCATGACTTCTGCGCACTACAAAAATTTTTCAAATAACTGAATACAAATGGGAAATAGAATCAAACAACCAAGAAGTGGTATGAAAAACCATGGAAACCAGATGAGGTGTTTTCTGACGGTAATTGTAGTTACCATAAATGGCAGTCAAGGAGCAATCATGTTCAGCCTAATAATTACAGTAATATTTTCCAGGGTGAAGCAGCCATGGCTGCTGTGAAGTGACTATTTTCTTTCACACTTATTAGCATTATATACCTTTAAGTGACTTAAGGTCCTCTGAGGTCCTATTACATTTTGGTCCAAGAAGATCAAACCATCTTTATACATCACCAGCAAAAGCTGAAGACCTTTACATTTCAGAGAGAACAAATTGCTTGATTTAAATGAAAAGCAGATCTGCTAATTATAAACTAAAGAGGGTTGGTGCCAGGATGCAAATATCACTGCACTGACTTCTTGCCTCTAGCTGCATACTTTGACTAAGATATTTGTATAAATGATTGTATCATTGACAGTAGCCCTACTTAAATCCCATCCATTTCATCCTTAGTCATAACTGACAACAGCACACCTGGTTGAAAAATGTAAAATAATTGTATCAACAGCCATAATACTATCTTACTAGTTTGTGATGCACTCTTTGTTTACACAAAGCATAGAACAATGTTGTTATCTATGACAATGTTCTTGAAAATGAGTAAAACGTTGTAAATTGGCCCAAATCAAATAGGCATGGAGGATCCAAGATTATTTCACTATTAGCAGCACAATGGTGTATTTACTGTACGATTAAAAGTGACAGCGAGGCACTCATAAGTTTGCTGCAATGTTTTTTCAGTCATTCATGTAGAAGGGATACCTGATGATTGCTGAAAAGAAGTAGCACACATAGCTAAGACACAACTGCCTAGTAATCTATCAGTCTAAATTATGATATAATTAGGAGGAAATAGAGAGAAAAAGTGAGAAAGTGATGATTTGCATATCCTCTCTTGAGGATAAACATGGGCCATCACCAGCTTGCAATTCCGAAGGGCTCAGTAAAGATCTAAAAAAACATATATGCATTTATTCAGTATTGACAAAAAACCTCCCAGAAAGGTCAACAAACATATCATATGGGATACAAACCTCCCAATTAAGAACACGTGCATTGTATTTGAAATTCAAATAAATGCTCATGAAGCAGAACCTCTAAATACATATCAATTCCATCAAACAACTACAATGCTCCAACTAAAAATTAATGTAAATCAAAAACGTATTTACAAATGTATGTACCCTGTAACAATCCAATATTGTGGGGGAGCAAACTCTAAAGCTTCCTGTGCACTGCATATTCTACTCTGCATAAACATATTCTTTCAAATTTGTTTTCAACTCTGAAGCAAAGTAGGACAAACTAAAGATTTCATAATTAAGATCTTGTACATAAGAGGTGCAATTCAGGCAATTAAGATCTTAATCATTGGTTTCATAGAATTTGTCCATTGTTGTTCATAATATGAGGCCATCAGTGCAGAGATCAAAAGAAGTGTTTCCTATTAAATGCTCTTGTAGAATTATAAGGTAAAGTTGCATTTGATTCAGACAGTTGAATCAATGCACACCTGCATAAGTCTTATTGATGAGCGGTGCTACATTTCCAAATGGAAACTTACCTTTTGTGCCTCTAACCTAACTATATATTTTACTTGATTAATGTTTCACCACTTAAAATAATCATTGTAGTCCAAATTCAAACTTTTCAATAAAAATTCAAAATTTGGAAAATGAGTAGGATGACATACCTGTGCAATACCTAGTACCAGTTCTCTGATGGTACTCAAAACTGCCTTGTTTATACAAAAGTTCCATTGTATGAAATCCCCAAAGGCTTGTGCACAGGAAATCATCATATCCAATTCTAACCCAAGGCTTCTTAGGGTAATCTGCTGATTTCTGAGACTCATTCAAAATTGTCCCCTCTAGTCTATATAGAGGGGTCAGTCTAGCAACTGGAAGACCTTCAAATTCACACAGGAGAATTGGGGGCATTTTAGTACAATACTCTTTCAAAGTTACCTCTAGATATTTTTTGCCATTAGCACCATAAAGGGAACTGAACCCTGGAAAATGGCTTCACATGTAGCTGGTGAAAAAGATTCTCGTGCAAGAATATCCCAAGGTAAGATTAACTTTTACCTTTTCCAGAGGCGCGTACCCAACTGTTCATGTGATAAAAAAACATTATCTTATTCTTGATAGCACTAATTTGCCAAAAATAATTTAAACATTAATTTTATACTGCTAGTGATCTCCTCTGCAGTATAATACAAGATTGTCCTAAAAGTGAAAACCTTGATCTGCATACAATAGTATGTGAAGCAAGATTCTACCAAGCATTGGAGGGGATTTTCTAACATTGCAGAACAGTGTGGGTAAACCATACATGTATACATAGTATGACTGCCAAAGTGCACGTCTGCTTGAATCCGTTTGATGCAACTATGCTTTTTCATGATCCAACATGAAATTGTGTCAAGATTTAATACAGTGACACCACGTCTTGGTGTGTTATGTGATTAAAATCTTAAGTATACCTGCTGGCATGTTAAGAGCAATCAGTTTATGTCACAACATTTGTCTATTCAATCTTTTGAAAGCTGCAGAAAAATCAATAAAGGTGGCATACACTAGTTGCTTTTTTGCACTTAACAAATGGATCCAGTGTAACTCTGATTACTCTACAGATTGTCTAAAAAAGAACAATGAGCTTGAAAGCCAGCTTCTTCTTTTTTTATCAGGTTATTTTCATCCACCTACGTTTGTAAGAATTCTAAAAATAATTTTGCAAATATCTTTCCACTAGCATCAAGAAGAGTCCATTGTTTTTGGGCCCTCTTCGGATCCCTATTTATGTAATGGTAACAAAATGCTGCTCTTCCTGGAGTTATGGATTTTTCCAGTACCTAAACACTATTTGTGGAGGGGAGTTATTTTTTATTGGAATTTATTTTAATAAGGAAATCAGAATGGCATTTGGGTTTTGGACAGTGTGACGTTCCTGATAAAGCCACTACTTTAAATGGATTACAATTGTGGCGTGTACTATCAAATCTCCTTATGAGGGCCATGGTTGCGGACTGCAACAATGTTTTATAATCAATTCAAACACACACCAATAGGGAAAAACTAGGTCAGGAGACCATCATTTCCATGTTACTTTCTATGAGTTGCCAAACTTACAATGAACATAGCTCTTTCCAAGATTTCTTCAATATGTGTAGACCTTACTTTATGAAGTATCTCATTTATTGCAACAATACATATTGAATGTTCTTTTAGTAAACAAGAAGCCTTTCATTAGGGATTGAGCAGGGTTTGGGTAAGCATCTTGACAAGTCTAAACAAATTCCTAGGTCCTGTTCTCAAATGTAGATACTTCAAATCTCTTTTGCTCATATTCCAAAAACAGTAATTTATTCTATTGCAGAAAGATTAAAAACCAGTCTTTCAAAATATTAAACAGGATTCCCAAGTAATTCAGTTGAATGATTAATCTTTACAAAATCCAAATATTGACACTATTGTCTTCAAGTGGGAGATAACAGAACACTTCAGTATTTTTATTCTTTACTGCTAACTACACATCTCTTAAATTCCTCTCAGACTATGCCTTTTCATAATGCTTAAAATACATTTTATAATCCCTATAATCAAAGGGGACATGTGTTGATAAGGGGACTTAGGCAGGCAGCTATACTGACTGAAACAAGCCAGACAACATTATGAAACCTTTATAGATTTTCCCCTTTTCACAAACCCTTAACGTTGGTCTTAATTTCCATCAAATCTTTTTAGGTCGCGCCTAGGTAGCGCTTGCGCTGTATCTTCAAGACATGCTGTATTCAGGATATGTGCATAAAGCTCTGCCTACTTCCTGCCCATCCATTTAATTGGCTCCTGTCCCTGTCCTTTGTATATGGTGGCTTTTCATTGGTCATTAGGCTTTGTAGTCCCTCCTTAATACCACCTTGTCTCTTTTTTGTAACCTCCCACGAGAACACCCCCTATTCCATGTGTTGTTACGCCCTAGGTTTTAATTACAGCCTCAAGGCACTATTTTCTTAAAGTCCTTCAGACAGGACACTCACTTGGTTCTAAACATGGCTGGCAGTGGTTACTTTACTCGCTAGCACATATCACATTTATATTGGACCTTCTATAAATTTCCCTTCATCAGCTCCACATAGAGTACAACCTAATCCGGAATTAATGTAATAATTCTTTTGTCACAATTCAAGGCTACTAATTATATATATTGAATGTGCTGTGGTTCTGTCTTTCATGCAATGAATTATGGGAGGGTGGATTTACCATATCTTCAAAGTTTATGATGCTCAGTAGGGACCTCTAGGCGCAGCTTGCGGTACTGCACCTACACATCTCACATTTATATTAGACATTCTATAAATTTCCCTTCATCAGCTCCACATAGAGTACAACGTAATCGGATTTAATATAATAATTGTTTTGTCACATTTCAAAGCTATTAATTGTATATATGAACATAGCTATTTGAATGTACTCGTGGTACTGTCTTGCATGCAATGCATTATGGGAGTAACATATGTGACCAAAAGTTTGATGCTCACTAGGGACCTCTAGGCGCAGCTTGCAGTACTGCACCTACACAACTATATTACACCTTCTATAAATTTCTCTTCATCAGCTCTACATAGACTATAACCTAATACGGAATTAATATAATAATTCTTTTGTCACATGTCAAAGCTACTAATTGTATATATTGAATGTACTGTGACGCTGTCTTGCATGCAATGCATTATGGGTAGGGTGGATTTACCATATCTTCAAAGTTTATGATGCTGACTAAGGACCTCTAGGCGCAGCTTGCGATACTGCACCTACACATCTCACATATATGTTAGACCTTCTATAAATTTCCCTTCATCAGCTCCACATAGAGTACAACCAAATCGGATTTAATATAATAATTGTTTTGTCACATTTCAAATCTATTAATTGTATATATGGACATAGCTATTTGAATGTACTCGTGGTACTGTCTTGCATCCAATGCATTATGGGAGTACCATATGTCACCAAAGTTTATGAAGCTCACTAGGGACCTCTAGGCGCAGCTTGCGGTACTGCACCTACACATCTATATTAGACCTTCTATAAATTTCCCTTCATCAGCTTCACATAGACTATAACCTAATCCGGAATTAATATAATAATTCTTTTGTAAGCATTTCAAAGCTACTAATTGTATATATTGAATGTACTGTGGTGCTGTCTTGCATGTAATGCATTATGGGTAGGGTGGATTTACCATATCTTCAAAGTTTATGATGCTCACTAGGGACCTCTAGGCGCAGCTTGCGATACTGCACCTACACATCTCACATTTATATTAGACCTTCTATAAATTTCCCTTCATCAGCTCCACATACAGTACAACCTAAACCGGAGTTAATATAATAATTCTTTTGTCACATTTCAAAGCTGCTAATTGTATATATGGACATTTGGTTGTACTGTTGGTACTGTCTTGCATGCAATGCATTATGGGAGTACCACATGTGACCAAAGGTTTTTGATGCCCTGCTTACTAGGGACCTCTAGGAGCAGCTTACTGTACTGGCAGTGCTGGTGCCGTGTTCACTAGGGACCTCTAGGAGCAGCTTGCTGTACTGCACCTACCACATCTCACATTTATATTAGACCTTCTATGAATTTCCCTTCATCAGCTCCACATAGAGTACAACCTAACCTAATCCGGAATCAATATAATTCTTTTGTCACATTTCAAAGCTACTAATTGTATATATTGTAAATGAGGGATTCTATGAATGTGAACAATTAAATGAGATTTACACCACCAAAAAGGCTATATGTCTATGTCGTCAGGTCTGCTCACAGATAGGTATATGGATATTTAAGGGTGGGTCCTGTTGTAGCAGGGACCCTTAAGTGAGGATGAAGCGGACCCCGATGTTCATGCGGTGTGATGCAATGCAAGTTATTAAAAAGGCATGGAGAAAAGACCACACAGAGACTGGGCTGGATTGTTCACACTCTGCCCAGGTCATGGTCTACTCTGAGGCCATGTCCGGCAAAGGCAGCATTTATTTACTAAGCCCCATGTGGTACGGGGGCGAACCAAATAATATTCAGTCCGCAGGGGCAGTGACATAACACCCCTGACATCAGGGACATGAATGCAATCCTGACACTACAGGTCCATCAAACATTTGCAGGGGGTTTCGTTCTCCAGATATTACTGTAGATCTTCTCGGTTTGAGTGCAGAAGTAAATCTGTTTTCAGGGTTGGAATGCACAGGGTACAACTCCAAAATTAGAGGGGATGTGGGAGATGGAATTTCACCATGGGGAAAATGTTTTGCCAGATGTATATCCTCGAAAAAAAAACCTAAGGAGCTGATTACGATGCGTTAGGAAACGGCTCCGACACGGTCGGAGCCGTTTCTAACGCATCGTAATCAGTTGGTCGGATTCCTTTCTGAATGACCCATTTTGATGGTGTCGGTTGGAAATGAATCCGACCAGCCATTCCGACTGGCTTCCGATGGGGTCGGAGAGCTCGTCCACCAGTCAGAATGACTTCATTAATCCCAAGGGCGGCTCTTTCCGCCCGAGGGATTACATTGTCGGATTCCGACAGCCTTTCTGTGCCAGCCTTTCTGACACAGAAAGGCTGTTGCAAGTCGACTTTGGTGGACCCCAGCAGGGCCCCAATGGGTGCAAGGCCTCCATTTGGTCCCTGCATCCTGTGGCAGGCACCTCAGGTGTAGGGATGAACTGCACCTCTTCGTTTTACAATGAGAGCATGCATTCCGGTTGGAATGCATGCTCCCATTGTAAAGAATAGGAGTGCGACCGAACACTGTTCGTCGCATCCTAATTGGTCGGTCGGGACCGGCGACAGGAGGTCGGGTGGTCCCAACACCGAAACGATATCAGGCTGGAGTTAAGTCTGCCCGACATCGTAATTATGTCCTAAATGTAAATGCTCAGTTGCATGAGTTTTCATCATGCAGATATGTGGACAGTAACATTTCCACAGAAGAAAAGACTATAAATGATGATCGTTGGGTTCCAGCCTCTCAGGAGCCCAGTTTGAGAATTCCATGAAATTCAGAAATGTAATCAAAATGTAGATGCAAAACTATACCATAAAGGTTCTGATTTGTTTCTGTGATTTTTTCAATTGGGTCCTAGTGATTATAGTCACTTTCAATACCTTTTTTCAAAACTACTTTACCAGAATAATTTTATACCGGTTGATACCACATAAAAGGCACATCCTGTTGGTCCTCTAAGTCACTAGTTTGCTTTTTACCTTTAAGTTTAATGGGGGCAGTCTCCAAGATTAAATAGAACATTATTATGAAAATTGAGTTTACCGTTCCTGCTGATACCTTTGAATAAAATATTACTTTCATTCTAGAGCTTATCAAATCAATTGAGTACTTAATATTTGGTAAACAGTATTTTGTCACTGTAAGGGTGTCAAAATATGATAGCAAAAACCCAAAGTTATATCTGAATTTCATAAAAGCCACACATCCTAGCCAATTTCTTATTTGCTGCTGTTCTTCTAGTCTTTGTTGTAGAGTCCTCATTTTAACGGAGTTCATTTTAGTTTATGTTTTTTAAATACGTTTTGCTGATAAAAGCCTTGAGCTAAGCCTATTCTCGCCTATTCAAGTGTACCTGTGGAAAGCCTATTTTCCACACTCTGAGAAGCAGTATTGCTTGAAGAAGACCTTAGACTGAAATACCGTTGCTATTTCTAGACCTACATTTTTGTGCTCAATAGTTTAGGGAAGTGGGTCACTTATATGTTTTTTCCAAGCTTTGAAATGACTGCAAAATGACACTTTTGGGATATAAATGTGTTTGCAGTGCTACTTGAAGGGACATAAAAATAATAATGTAGTTTCTTCCCAAAGATGACAACATACCTGTTTCTAACTTCCCCTCTGCTTTTTAATAAAATATTAGGTATTGTGTAAAGCAAGCATATGCGTACCTATTATTTAGTGGGATCCTGCCCAGCACTTAACTATTCTTAATATAATGTTCAAAAAATGGATGTCTTGTAAAGTCAAAGAGATTACCTCTAAGATAGTTGATTACGTCAAGAAGTAGCATGTGTTCACCAATAGAATTGCTTAATTGACCAAAGTGATATGACACTCTGCAGTAGTGTTGTTGGAGGAAATGGTTGCGTAAATCATTGTGTCACATAAGAATCATGTGCAAAGTGCACGTTCATTATGTGTGTCAGATATCGTTCTCGTTATAGTTCTGGTGACTTGTAAAGAGTGAGAAACTTTGTGCTGAACCAGTACCAACTTACAAACAATTTTTAGCCTCCAATATCAACATTTTAAAATGTTCAATTTTACATTTTGCTTTTTTATTTATATACACCTTATTAATCTGCACAAATAGAGTGTTTAATAATGTTAAAATAAATGTTTCTGATGTTTAAGTTAGGAACTATCTTCACCTAATTGACAAGCATTCAGTGTAAATGATCTAGAAATAATCATTTGATGTATGATTAATAAAGTGATTGACATGTAATAACAATTTTCATAATAATGTTCTATTTAATCTTGGAGACTGCCCCCATTAAACTTAAAGGTAAAAAGCAAACTAGTGGCTTAGAGAACCAACAGCATGTGCCTTTTATGTGGTATCAACAATGCTTTGCTTCATTCCACCTAAAAGAACTTATGATTTATGAACGTGTACTACATTGCGAGGATAAATGTTAGTAATTTGTAATTTACTCTGAACCATCCTTTACATGTTATTGTGCTTCACTGCCAATACACGATTCATGATTCCTAAACATGTGCTATATTTGCTGTGTAACTTTTAGTGACTTAGTTATTAGCTCCCAACCATCCTTATATGTGCAGAATATTAGTGCAAGTTAATCGATAAACATCATGCAATGTATGCATCAATGTTACATGTATGTACTTTCAAACGTTATTTTAAGTCATACTTATTATTGAGTAATATGTTTATTCACTGTATCTTAATGCAATACCAACTAAAAGTACTAAATAAATCATATTCGTATATTTTTAAATATGCTCAAGCATATTGAATGTGCACCGGTGGTTTAATACCTTAAGTTGACATTTACTTTAAAGGCCTGTATTTCACTGTGCTGCATTTCATGAAATCACTGTATTTCACTTTTGCTAACACGACATTCTTGCAGGTATTCTCATGAATTGCTAGTTCAGAATAGATACATTTCTTGCACCATCAATAGATATATAGGCTGAGAATAGGACCTTGACGGCATGCACATCAATCAATCAATCAATCAATCAGGGTTTTGTTGAGCGTGCTACTCACCTGTGAGAGTCTCAAGGCTCACATGAGAACTGGAGTGCTAATGAAAGGACTATTCATCCCTAACCTGGGTGTGTGAAAGAGATGTCGTTCCCATGTTCAGTGTGGGCTATTTCACAGATGTTGCAGCCAGCAACATGGGAATGGAAGTTAACAATGAACATTTGATGACAAGGTGACCAAGTGGGTGTTACCTGTGGACTTTCTGGATTATACCCTACCAACAGCTCATCTTGATTTCAGAAGAACCTCTATTCGGAACTCTGTAGAACCTTCCCTTGCTGACTCCTTGTGGATTTCTTTGCTGAGTCCTTTTCTGCAGACTCTATGCAGAATTCCTCTTGAGCCCCTTTTGCAGACCCTTTTCATGATTCCCTGCAAACCCCTTTGAATAGACTTTATGAGGTTTTGACCTCAATGTTCCCTTTGGACTTTGCCTTAAGTATGGCTTAGGCTAGCACTTATTTCCGACTTATTGGAGACTCTTGACCAAGCTTCTGATATGCAAATACTTGCTTTATGCAGTCCACTTTGCCTTGTCCCTGGTTCTGAAATGGAACTCTTTGATTTCTGAGACTCCCTGAATTAACCAAACCACTCTTTCCCCGTGGACTGTTCATGGGATATTTATATTGCTGATATATAGAAGGGATAGCTTAAGATTGTTTTCTGGGCATCAGATATTCGTGCTGTTATCCTGCATTGCTCTAACAGAACTTCTTGTTTGTTTTATATTGGTCCACCTAAATTTCTTTAGGAGACTTGGTCTCCCTGGTGTAATTCTGTATCTTTATAGCATGGTCTTGAGAGTGATCTATTTCAATTTGATTACTAATTTGTAACAAACACCCTTGAACCTGGCTACCGATGTCTGTTCCTCATTGTGTAACAAAATAGGTTGCACTGTTAATTGATTGAATGAAGTGTGACACCCTAACTTTCTCCACCCCTCAGTGTGATTAAAGAGGTCTATTGGAGGACCAAGTGTAAGTTAACAGATAAGATTAGATAAGTAAGTAAAGTGTTGGCCCAGAAAACGCTTGATCAAATCTGGTAACAAGTTGGATGGTTTGTCCACTGATGTAGGGGATCTAGGTATCTAGGATGCCCTAGCTAGAGATTATTCAAGCCCAGTTCAAACCCCAAAACCCCATGGTTCAGCCGGAAGATTGATGGAGTACTGGTGGTTTGGAAATGACTTGTAGCAGCGGAGGAGTGTGAGTATCAATAGGGTTGCGCGTTGCAATTACTTATGCTCAGATTGCCGTGTTTTGCAGTGGCTGTATGATGTCATGTGGAAATGATTAAGGTTGATATGGAGGTGTGGCGCTTAATGTAGAGAAGTAAAATGGTTATTGGGTCCGCTGTGGCCTAAGATCCTGGGATAAAATAATAGACATAAAGTTGAGTAACAGTGTAGAAGACACTGGGTGTAGTGGTCTGCCGTGTTGTGATTCCTGTCATGTGGAGTCATCAACAGCATCTTTGAGATAGGAACTTATTCTGTGTGTAATAGTGCGACGTAGTTGGTATAGTTGATCTCAGTGCAAAGGGAATAACTGTATCAATCCAAGTGAGATCCCTATGGTCGAGGTTTCACTTGAAATGAATTTTAGATTAGATTAAAAAGTATTATTCCAAATTACCTATTGTGTGCATGAAAAATCTTTACATTTCTTTAGTGGAGCAGACTTAGTTAGTTGTTGAAATTGCTTGCATTTGGTTTGCGTACATAGTTTAGAGAACATGCTTGGGAGAAATTGTAAAGGAAGGTGAGTTGCGCGAGGCGCGACATTGATGCCACAGTGTGCCACGCTGCTATACTTCAGTAGGTGTAAAGCTGCGCTGGGATTGGTTGCATACATCATAGAGAGTTGGTACTAGTTGTAGTCACCGAACAAGAGAATTGTGGGAGAAATTAATTTACTGGTTTCAACGGAAAGTCATTTGTGAACATTACAATAATTTGAGCAAAAATGCAATTCTTAAAAGCCATACAAAATATAGTAAATGGAGATATGACTGTGCCCATTATAAAGCAAGTAGGGGCACCACCTGAAGGTACGCCAGGTTGTATTTTGGCAACAGACGTCGATTTTCACACGCCTTTGGCTTGCATTATGGCATAAGATCACTGAGAAAGATAGTATATTGCAGCTTCCACATTATGGAACATTTAATTTGAGAATTTTTGAGAATTTGAGGAGGGTATTGCATGAAATGAAACTGCCTCCTAGACCTACACAATTTGAAGCGCTTAATGCTTGGGAACATACCGCTCATCTTAGGCAGAGAGAGAGGTTTCAGGGAAGAGTCAAGAAGGCCATACGCACTTGTGCAGATGCTAGACTAATGGACTAGATTATATCCTGTATTGACAAATGAAGGAGAAGAGATGAGTAAACACAAGGAAAAGAAAAAGAATAACGAGGCAGAAGAGATAGAGAATAATCCTGAGGATAGTGACAGCGAATTTGATGAGGATTTTCTGACAGAATTATTGGTAAATTGTCTACCCCCATTTAATGAAATGCAGACTGGTGGACCAAGCAATGCTCCTATTGGTGGGACTTTTGATGTGCCTTCGGCACCATTCAATATGAATTCAAATTCAGTCGGAGAAAATTCAGCAATGACACTTCCTTCCACATCACATGCTCTAAATGCACCAGATGCATTGACTTTTCTGGTCACAATTGGTCCTTTGGTCCCGCTGTATAAGCCTGGACCAGTAGGGAATACTATACACACTTTGGCTGTTCCAACAGGGACTAATGCTGCAGCTGACAATTCAACAGGTTCAACGATGAGACTAGCTCCTATGGTTCCGGCATAAGGGAACACTTCAAGTGTTTCAAGTGCAAACTCTACCTCAAATCAGACTGGGATTGACTGGTCTAGAAGGTTTCCTCAGAGACTGTCACCCTTTTTCATGCCCAATACAACTGCCCCACTGATGATGAACAACAGTACCTCTAGGGTAGAAGTGCCTATGGGAATGCCAAATTCTGACATGTCCCTTTTGCAATCACCACCTGGTTTAAGTAGTGGTACGTATAGTAGAGAAATAATTGTTAATGATCCAGCAGAACAACCAGGTATTTTGCACGAGAATTTGAGGATTGGCTTGGAGGTATAGACACTCCGACAAGTAGTGGAAATCCTGGAGTGAGTGAAGGAGCGACTGCTCAAGCCGCTGAGAAAGAAAGGGTTATGGATGTGGCCAAGTTGAAAATAGAAATGGGAGAAATGATAATTGGAACTCTTAGTCCATCTTGGTTAGAGGTTCATCAGGATGATGAATTATTATTCCTGTGTAAAGACATTACTAGACGTGCAGGACAGGCTCATGATAGACTTTTAGAATTAGCTCAGAAACATGGGATTGATCTACTGCAATCCAAAGCCCTACAGAGAAGTTACAGGTTGAGCTTTAGTAACCGAGACATTGCAAACATGCGCCCACCTGGAATGAAATTACAGAATAGAGAGTTAATCCCTTATGTACGGAAATGGATCGAGCCAGATAGGTGGGGAGGTAGATGGTCAAAGAAAAAAGAACCAAAGAAAGTCAGGTTACAAATTCTTCCATTTTGAACAGAGGAGGACGATTAAAAGGTACACATGCTTCCTATGAGAGAAGTGCCTGATTGAGGGGATGCACATGTACTGTGGAGCAGGTCTGATCTTACATCTTTCACAAATGATTTCTTGAAATTGAGAGAGAATCTAGTGGAATGGTACAGACAGGTTGAGCGATTTGCGAAAATAAAAAAGTTTTTATGGAAAGATTTGTATACTTTATTTGAGATTGTGGGTCCAGGCGACTTGTGGGTTGAATGCAAGGTTTCTGTGGATTGGCCCAAAGTAGAGCTGATGAGACATCCTGAATCACATGCTCTGTCCACACTAGTGATGAAGAAATATAATCAGGCGATTACCTTTCTGATAAGTGAAAATCTTTCCTTAAGAGTTTGATTGAGTCAAGATTAACAGAATGACCCAAAAAACCAAAGAGTCAATTTATGCTTACTATGAAAGATTGTTGCAGGCATTCCAGCAGTTCAGTGGGACAGACACTATTGCAGCAAAGGAGATGGTCCATTTTGTTTACAGATTTGTGTAGGGGTTGAGACCTGAGGTTAGTTCTATGATTCAGCAGCATATGATTTGTTGGCAGAGTAAGCTCATTGATGAAATTCTGAGATATGCCAAGTACTGTAGTGATGAGTTGGAAATGAAACACAAGAAACTTAAAGAAAAGTTAATGATCGCACAAATGAAAGCAGCACAGAGAGGTCAGAATCCGCCGTTTATTGATAATCCTGGTCCCGTGCAGGGAGGATATCAACAGGTCCCAATGATGCAAGGTGTTAATGGTTTTCAACAGCAAAGGTTTCTGCAACAAGGTAGAGGACAAGATGTTCGGATTGATCCGGGAACAGGTGTTGATGTGCCGACTTTGAAGAAAACCAACCCTTGCCATGTTTGTGGCAGGTTGGAGCACTGGAAGCGCAAATGTCAATTTAATACTGGAAACATGGTTAATGGAAATCAAGTTCAGAACAATGGCTTTGTGCAGTCTCAGGGAAATAAAATGCTTCAGGCATAGCAGATACAGAGACAAAGAGTTCAAAATCCCAATAACCCCATGCCCCAGTGATGCAAGTTTCACAAGCCCTGAGGCCACAACAAAATGCAAATGTCGCACATATTCCAAAATACAGGTCCCCAATGTAAACACAAATCCCTTTGTGAATCAGAACATGTCTCAACAATATTCCATGATCCAAACTGATGATTATAGCTCAGACGTGCCACAATTGTGGGGCCTGAGAGGGGAGGAGGATTGCGTACTTGGCACAACCTTAGAGGTAGACCAGAATGGTTCCTTTGTGGATGGGGAAGTAAACCGGCTCTACTGTAAGAACAGCAGAGGTTGCAATCCTACCACTCTTGGAAGAAAGAATCCAAGTTGTAGGAGTTGCGAATAAACAAATGACTAACCCTGTTTCAGAAGCAGTACATGTAAAAATAGGGTCCTTTGAGGATCATCACCTATCTATGGTGTGTGATTCAACTACTTTAAATCTACTTGGATTAAACCTTTTATGAAAACTGAATTGTTCCATTTACTGCACTCAAAATGGTATAGAGTTTCATACTCATAATGAAGACACCAGATGATTTGCCACCAGAATTGAGAGACAGAGTGCTACCTTGCCAGGTAGGTCGCTCCCCCACCACACAGCTCCGCCTGTGTTGGCCGCCCGCTGCTGCTGCTGGTAAGATCGCCGCTCCGCTTGTGGCCTCGGTGCCCGCATTTCTTGCTTGTCTCCCCTTTTCCTTCTGTACCCCTCGCTGCCCCATTTGCATTGTGCCCGTATTTGTTTCTGCTTTTCTCTCCCCATTTTCCCTTCTGTACCCCTCGCTGCCCCATTTGCATTGTGCCCGTATTTGTGTCTGCTTTTCTCTCCCCATTTTCCCTTCTGTGCCCCTCGCTGCCCCATTTGCATTGTGCCCGTATTTGTGTCTGCTTTTCTCTCCCCATTTTCCCTTCTGTGCCCCTCGCTGCCCCATTTGCATTGTGCCCGTATTTGTGTCTGCTTTTCTCTCCCCATTTTCCCTTCTGTACCCCTCGCTGCCCCATTTACATTGTGCCCGTATTTGTGTCTGCTTTTCTCTCCCCATTTTCCCTTCTGTGCCCCTCGCTGCCCCATTTGCATTGTGCCCGTATTTGTGTCTGCTTTTCTCTCCCCATTTTCCCTTCTGTACCCCTCGCTGCCCCATTTGCATTGTGCCCGTATTTGTGTCTGCTTTTCTCTCCCCATTTTCCCTTCTGTACCCCTCGCTGCCCCATTTGCATTGTGCCCGTATTTGTGTCCGTTTTCTCTCCCCATTTTTCCTTTTGTGCCCCCGCTGCCTCTCGCCATTCCCGCCGCTGCGTCCCTGCGGCCCCGCCCCCTGTCTGCCCATTCGCTGACCCTGCCTCCCGCCTCCCAGCTGCTCCTCCCTCCCACCTCCCCATAAATGGCGGCCGCTGCGCGGTGAGGAGAGCGACCCTTGACCTTGCCAGGTAGGTCGCTCCCCACCACACAGCTCCGCCTGTGTTGGCCGCCCGCTGCTGCTGCTGGTAAGATCGCCGTTCCGCTTGTGGCCTCGGTGCCCGCATTTCTTGCTTGTCTCCCCTTTTCCTTCTGTACCCCTCGCTGCCCCATTTGCATTGTGCCCGTATTTGTGTCTGCTTTTCTCTCCCCATTTTCCCTTCTGTACCCTCGCTGCCCCATTTGCATTGTGCCCGTATTTGTGTCTGCTTTTCTCTCCCCATTTTCCCTTCTGTGCCCCTCGCTGCCCCATTTGCATTGTGCCCGTATTTGTGTCTGCTTTTCTCTCCCCATTTTCCCTTCTGTGCCCCTCGCTGCCCCATTTGCATTGTGCCCGTATTTGTGTCTGCTTTTCTCTCCCCATTTTCCCTTCTGTGCCCCTCGCTGCCCCATTTGCATTGTGCCCGTATTTGTGTCTGCTTTTCTCTCCCCATTTTCCCTTCTGTACCCCTCGCTGCCCCATTTACATTGTGCCCGTATTTGTGTCCGTTTTCTCTCCCATTTTTCCTTTTGTGCCCCCGCTGCCTCTCGCCATTCCCGCCGCTGCGACCTCGCGGCCCCGCCCCCTGTCTGCCCATTCGCTGACCCTGCCTCCCGCCTCCCAGCTGCTCCTCCCTCCCACCTCCCCATAAATGGCGGCCGCTAGTGCGGCCGCGCCGCTGGCGCGCCAAAGGCGCGCCTAAGGCAAGCCCGTCTGCACCCGTCCGTGCCTGGACCGCGCCCAGCGCCAAACCCCCTGGCCCCCGCAGCAGCCAACCCACCCACCGGACTTACGACACCACCACCCTCAACGCACTCAACACCGGCCGTATCCCCGGCTGCCACCGTGCCACCCCAGGTCGCACCCACGGACCCTTCGGCTGCCAATCCTGCAAGTTCTCCTGCCTCCGGACCTGCACCGCACCCGCCAAGCCGAGCACCAGCAGCAACCACCTGAAGTGCATCCTGCTCAACATCCGCTCCGTCCACAGACACGCCGTGGAACTTTGGAACCTGCTCGACTCCACATCACCAGACGTCGCTTTCCTCACGGAAACATGGATGAATGCCTCCTCAGCGCCCGACATCGCCATCGCCATCCCGGACTGATACAAGATCACCCGAAGGGACCGCGCCAACCAGACCGGAGGAGGCATCGCCATCGTCCACAAGAACACCATCTGCATCACGACCAACTCCGACGACACCTTCACAGCCGGCGAACACCTGCACTTCCAGATACACACCGACCCCAAGACCACCCTCAGAGGCACCCTCATCTACAGACCCCCAGGACCACGCACACAATTCAGCGAAGACATCGCCGACCTCATCAGCCCGCACGCCCTCCCCTCGGCTGACTACATCCTCCTTGGGGACCTCAACTTCCACCTAGAGAACAACAACGATCGCAACACCACCACCCTGCTGGACAACCTCGCCAACCTCGGACTCAAGCAACTGGTGACCACCCCCACACACCACGCCGGCCACACGCTTGACCCCGTCTTCTCCTCCAGCAAGGACATCTTCTTCAGCCACACCACCGGACTCCACTGGACAGACCACAGCTGTGTCCACTTCAGCTTCAGCAGGATCACCACGCACCACCACCCGCAACAGTTTCCGCGCAGAAGCTGGAACAAGATCACCACCGACCAACTCACCACATCCCTGAGCCAGAACCCTCCCGCCAGCTCAACGAACCCCAACCAAGCCGCCAGCAACCTCACAAGATGGATCACCAACTGCGCAGACGACCTCGCCCCATTGAAGACCCCCAGTCAGACCCGGCAACAAGAAAGCATCCTGGTTCACCGACGAACTCAAGAAATCCAAGAAGAACTGCCGGGCCCTCGAGAAAGCATGGCGCAGAGACCCGACTGCAGACAACATGACCACCCTCAAGCACGCCACCCGAAAACACCACCAGCTGATCCACACCACCAAGAAAACCGCATTCAAGGAACAACTGGACAACAACGCCCACAACAGCAAGGAACTCTTCATCATCGTCAAAGAACTCTCGAACCCCAGCGCCGGAAACAACGACATCACTCCCTCGCAAGACCTTTGCAACTCGCTCGCCTCGTTCTTCCACAGCAAGATCGCAGACATACACAACAGTTTCAGCACACAGCCGACGTACCCTACGACCGTTCCAACGTCCCCCACCTCCACCCTCCGAGCCTGGACCCCGATCAACACCGAAGACACTATCCGCACGATGAACTCCATCCACTCCGGATCACCAACCGACCCCTGCCCTCACCACGTCTTCAACAAGGCCGACGACGTCATCGCACCCCACCTCCGGGACATCATCAACACCTCCCTCGACACCGCCACCTTCCCAGAGAGCTGGAAGCACGCCGAACTCAGCGCCCTACTGAAGAAACCGTCAGCGGATCCCACCGACCTCAAAAACTACCGCCCCATCTCGCTCCTTCCTTTTCCTGCCAAAGTCATCGAGAAGACCGTCAACAGACAACTGGCCGCCTTCCTCGAGACGAATGGATCCCTCGACCACTCGCAGTCCGGCTTCCGGGCCAACCACAGCACCGAGACCGCCCTCATCGCAGCCACCGACGACATCCGAGCCCTGCTCGACAACGGGAAACAGCGGCCCTCATCCTCCTGGACCTCTCCGCAGCGTTCGACACAGTCTGCCACCGCACCCTAGTGCAACGCCTGAACAACGTCGGAATCCAAGAGAAGGCACTGGAGTGGATCATCTCCTTCCTCGCCGGAAGAACCCAGAGAGTCCGCCTCCCCCGTTCAGTTCCGAGGCCACCGAAGTCATCTGCGGCGTACCACAAGGATCATCACTCAGCCCCACCCTCTTCAACGTCTACATGAGCCCCCTCGCAGCCATCGCACGCCAACACAACCTCAACATCATCTCCTACGCCGACGACACCCAGCTGATCCTCTCCCTCACCAACGACCCCACAACCGCCAGAACCAACCTACATGAAGGGATGAAGGACGTAGCCGAGTGGATGAGGAACAGCCGCCTGAAACTGAACTCAGATAAGACGGAAGTCCTCATCCTAGGATCATCACCCTCCGCCTGGGACGACTCCTGGTGGCCCCCTGCCCTGGGCAACGCACCCAAACCAATGGACCACGCACGCAACCTGGGCTTCATCCTGGACTCCTCCCTCTCAATGACCCGACAAGTCAACGCCGTCTCCTCGTCTTGCTTCAACATCCTACGCATGCTGCGCAAAATCTTCCGGTGGATCCCCACCGAAACCAGGAAGACGGTCACCCAGGCCCTCGTCACCAGCCGACTGGACTACGGCAACTCCCTCTACGCCGGAACCACAGCCAAACTTCAAAAAGACTCCAACGCATCCAGAACGCCTCAGCTCGACTCATCCTGGACATCCCCGACACAGCCACATCGCCGGACACCTGAGAGACCTGCACTGGCTCCCCGTCAGCAAGAGAATCACGTTCCGACTCCTCACCCACGCACACAAAGCTCTCCACAACCAAGGCCCCAGATACCTCAACGACCGTCTGACCTTCTACACTCCCACCCGCCAGCTACGATCAACCAACCACGCCCTCGCCGCCGTCCCCCGCATCCGAAGAGCCACAACGGGAGGAAGATCCTTCTCCTACCTGGCTGCCAAGACGTGGAACTCCCTACCCATCCACCTCCGCCTTACCCAAGACCACCTCTCCTTCAGGAAGCAACTCAAGACCTGGCTGTTCGAACAGTAGCGGACCCCCCCCCCAAGCGCCTTGAGACCCTCCGGGTGAGTAGCGCGCTATACAAATGCTTGATTGATTGATTGATTGACCTGAAGTCTGGGACTTCTCAAGTAAATATATTGGACTTAAGGTGTTGAATCAGTCCACATTACTGTGAAGCCAAATGCTGAGTTCCTGAGAATTCCACAATACAATTTGATCCCTGGAGCTGGGATTACTCCTGTGATTGACTCAATGATTGTGCAAGGCATTCTGAAGGAGATTATGTGGAGTCCATGTAACTCACTCATCATGGGTTTGCGGTCTGCATCATTCAGGATTTGTGACGGGTAAACTCCATAGTGGTTTCTTGTTGTCCTGTAGTAACAAATCCAGCTGTGATTTTGTTTCAGATTCCATGCGAGGTTGAGTGGTTATCTGTCATTGATTTATGTCAAGTCTTCTTCTCTATACTATAGCATGAGGATAACCAGTTTCTCTTCACTTTCCATTTTGGCAGCCAAGTCTTGGCATGGTGCTGAGTCTCGCAAGGGTAAATGGAGAGTCCCTTGATCTTTAATCAGATACTCAATAAGAATCTAGAGTCCTTAGTGATGCCTCACCACTCAGCCCTAGTACAGTACATCGATGACCTACTGGTGGCATTGAATATGCAGGAGGCTTGCAAACGTGACACTCTTGCTTTAATGAACCACTTAACCAAGGGTGGCCTAAAAGTGTTCCAGACCAAATTGCAGTTCTGTAAGAAGAATGTCCTGTATCTAGAACACCACATTGAGAAAGGAGCAAGGAAGAGGTCCCAAAAGAGAATCTTGGTGTTTCTGAAAATGAATCCGCTAGCAACCCAGAAAGCAGGCCGAATGTTCTTGGGAATGGTGGACTTCTGTCGACAGTAAATTAACAACTTTTCCCTGGTGGCCAAGCCTCTCCAGAGGTTGACACACAAAGATGTGTCAGATCCAGTACGATGGGATGACAGCTGCATGCGTGCCTTCTCAGAGCTGCGAGAATTTCTCTGCCGTGCCACAGCCCTGGGAATGCCTAATTATAATAAATGTTTTGCTTTGTTTTGCAGTGAAAGAGAGGGCTGCTTTTTCAGTGCTTACCCAACTTAATGGCAATTTTTGCAGACCGGTTGCCTATTTTTTGCCACACTTGACCCCGTAGCTGCCGTATTGCCTGGATGCCTTAAAGCTGTTGCCTCCACTAGCGTGAGTCTTGAGCAGTGTGAGAGCATCATTATGGGCCACCGCCTGACTGTTTTTGTATTCCACTCAGTTGAGGTGTTGCTAACCCATACTTGGACACAGCATCTTACTAATAGTTGGCTTACCAGGTATGATCAAGTCATCCTGGATGCCAAAAATGTCACCCTTAGATGGCGTACTGTACTAAGCCCTGCTACCTTACTGCTCCTTACTGGAAATGAGAGTGTGGGTGATGAAGAGGAACATGACTGGCTAGATGTTACTGAAATATGCACAAAGCCGAGACCTGACATGCAAGGTGTGCCACTAGCGAATCCAATCATGTGCTGTTCGTTGATGGCTCCTGCTTGCGAGACCAAGATGGAAATTTGAAAGCTGTTTATGTGGTTTGTATAGTCTCAGTTGTGGTCGAAGCCCCCTGGCTTCAAGGAGTCTTTTTAACACAAGTGGCCAAATTAATTGATTTTAGACCAGCTGAGAGTGACAATTGTCACTGATAGTACGGCTTTGGTGTCTTTCATGACTTTGGGCAGTTTTGGTCCCAATGCAGATTTATGACTATTCTGGGTCACCAATCTGCAATGGAGACAGTGTACCCTTTCTCTCATTCCTACAATTGCCTGCCCAAATTGCAGTAGTGAAGTGTGCCACTCACAGGCAGGGCACAGACCAGGTGACATTGGGTAACGGATATGCTGACGTGACTGCCCGGTACTGCACTCTGAATTCTTGCACCTTTAATGGGAAATACGTCAATCAATGTTTGGATATCACAAATTGCAATCTGTTGTTGTCTGCTGTTGATACTTGAGAGGAAGTTAAGAAATTACAGGAAGAAGTGTCTGAAGCAGAACATCAAGGTTGGATTAGAGCAGGCTGTGTTAAATGAGACAAGGATGAAGTTTGGGTTTCAACAGATGGAAGATCGGTGTTACCAGACAGTTTGTTACCACCTATGGCAAGACACTACGGGGCATATTAACAACGAGGCGATAGTCAATTATCGCCGCTTTAGCGTCCGTTTTCGGACGGAAAGCGGCGATAATTCTATCGCCTAATCAGCAAGGTCACGCTATCGCGTGCATCCCTGCACTATCTCCCTTTCCCCCAACGCCCATCCTTGCATCTCTAATGAGATGCAAAGTGGGCGTTACTGGGCGTACCCCAGATGGGCTACGTTGTAAATATCGCCGATGTGCACATCGCGATATTTACAAGGCAGCCCACAGGATTATAGCAGACGTCAGATTTTGGCGAAAACGGCCGTTTCGCCAAAATCTAACGTCTACTATAATCCCGACTTACCTATGTTAGCCATAGGAGGTAGATTCTGCTGATACGACCCTGTGGGTCGTATCAGCAGGTAAAGTCGCTTTGCAGGGAACATCGCTGGAAAACCAGCGATGTTCCCTGCAAAAGGGCGATAACATCGCTATCTCTGGTATTTTTATCGCCCTGGAGTAACGCGTTGTTAATAACGCGCTACCAGGGCGATAAATGCCAGAGATAGCCAGCGATAATATAATTATCGCTACGCACGGCCAGCGATAATTATCGCTGGCCGTTGTTAATATGCCCCTACTTTGGTACCGCATAAGTTGGGAGAGATGCCATTTTGCCCATATTTAGGCAAACCTGGTTTAACCCAAGATTCAGGTTGATAACTGAAAGTTTGTGTCACAGATGTGTGGTGTGTCAACATCAGAATGCAGGCAGGAAAACTCCAATAACAATGAGTCACATAAGGAGATCAGGAGATCCCTTCAACAGGATGTAAATAGAATTTATAGAAATGCCCATTTGTAACAGATTGATATATGTCCTAGTAATTGTGTGCATCTTTCATGGTGGGTGGAAGCTTACCTGACTAGGAGAAATGACAGCCTCACAGTAGCTAAGCTAATTTTGAGGGAGATTATACCGCGTTTCAGTTTCCTGACTTCTCTAGAGTCAGACCAAGGAACTCATTTTAACAATGAGGTCCTGAAGATGTTACGTGCAGCATTACAAGTTGAGCAGGGACTAAATTGCATTTAGCATCCGGAGGCTTCAGGCATTGTGGAACAAGTCAATGGCACGTTGAAACCCAAATTGGCTAAAGTGTCTGCTTCGACATCTCTGAAGTGCCCTGATTTGGTGCCTCTTGTGTTGATGAGCCTGTGAAGTACTCCAGATAGGAGGACAGGATTGTCGACCCATGAAATCTTCATGGGGAGGGCCATGAGACATCCAGCTGTGCCTACAAATGCACTTGTGAACATTACAGATGACATGATTCTTGATTACTGTGAAGGACTGGCTGACGTGGTGCGTTCTGTGTCTTGCCAGGTTGGAAAGGCTACAACCCCACCTCAATAGGAGCAGTGCCATGACCCCAGTCCTGGTGACTGGGTTATGGTGAAGAAGCATATGTGCAAGTCATGCTTGTAGCCTCAGTGGTGTTGGCTGTACCAGGTAATTCTGCTTACAACAACTGCTGTGAAGTGTGGAAGTCTCCCTAACTGGGTTCATGCCGCACATACTCACCTAGTCCCGTAACCCCTTGATGATATAACAGCACCTGTTCCTGATGTTCCAGTGGCTACAGTGAAACAGAGGGAGCAGGTTAGTCAAGATGTTGGGGATCAGCAAGTGCTGGGACAGCAATTGTTCACCCTGAGTGGGTCTGAGAGAGTCAACTGTTGTCGGTACGGGAGGGCCCCATCTAGTAGTGTTGACTACCCAAACTCAGATCCTGGCAAAGAGCCTAGTGAAATAGTAACACAAGTTGTACCCAGACATCGGTGGCCCAGAAGACAGGAGAGAGGAAGACACGGTCTGACTGAAGTGCATATACCTCGCACCATCTCAAAGGGAGCCGACTAATCTGGCCTGAGTGACAGTGAAGAAGAAGGGCCAACAGTGAGGAGATCAAAGAGAGCAAGAGTACCCTGCCAGAGGTACTTCTCACCTGAATGGACTTTCTTGGCAGCCAATAATTAAGAAATAGCGTTTTACACATTTTGATATAACAATTTGCATCCACCTGAACCTCCTTGAACCGAACTTTGTGGCTGAACTGAGATTTGAAAGTACATTGCTACTAAACCGACTGACCCAACTTGTTCTGCAAGTGAGTATTAGTGAATTTAAATTGCACATTTACTAGAAGCTGCACTTTAAGAGCTTTCAAAAGATACATTTGAACTGGGCTTTGCTGCCCATGAAAGTGGGAACTAACTGAAAATAATTGTGCTGCAATCTTCTAAGATAAACGGTCTGTCACTAAAGAGCTCATGGAGCCTAAAGCCTTTAGACATGAACGCATCTTTGCAGGAGTATTTGCTATCGCAATAATAGTGCTAGTTGCTTTGCTTATAATTCTAAATGTGCCTCACCACTTACATGAGGAACAGCATAAGTCTACACGTACATCTCAAAAGCACCTTCTTCCTAATAATATTTTACTTGCACTAGATGAGAAAGCCTTAGGCATAGATACTTCTAGAGGAGATTACTCATTGAATATATATATGAAGCTGCTTTATGAATATGTTGACACTATGAATGCTAGGGATTGCTACATATGTATGCAATTACCTTCGTCAGTTGCTGAGGGAATTACCTATCATCATCTTCTCTTGACATATAGAGTTACTTGTAGTTTACTGCTGAGCTTATTCTATGGAATATGGGATATTTCCAATATTATTATTCAAATCAGTATTTAGTCCTTTCAGAAGTTCCCGTGCGGAAGCATTTGAACCGACAACCTGATGCTATAAATTCTGAAATAATGGGACATTTCTTTAGATCTATTATGACGCTGGGCACTGCCTATGCACACAGACACAATGTAGGCTGTTTCTTGCCAGTGTAAAAAAGAAATTAATTGACTCAGTAGAAGATAGAAGAAGAGACCTCTTAGCTAAAGCCACAAACCATTCTAAAGTTCCACTACGGGTGAAGGAGGAAAGTGAACATAGAACAGTGGGAAACGTAGCCACATAAGCTTTAGATTGGCAACATAAAGTGAGATTGTGCATTTTCATTAGAAAATCTACCACTGACACAAATGTTGTAGGAAATAGTGAATGTGACTATACATTTGAAGTTCGAAGAAATTGGGGTTTATATGTAGATGGAGGAGAATCTGTGTTCACTGGAGTTTACTACATTTGTGGGAAACATGGATTTTACAGGTTACCAAACAGATAATATGGAACTTGTTATTTGAGAGTAGTTTTCCCAAAGATTTATCATCTGGGACAAATTGATGATTCGACACAGGAAACACATGTGAGAACAAAGAGAGGAGCTGGTGCTAGTGAGGTATTAGGTGATAACTTTGGTGCTTTGATTCCATCTGTAGGAGTGATACTCAACTCACACAAGATTAGAAAGCTTGTCTACTAGTACAACTGGAGGATTCTTAGTTATAGATACAGAAATGGTTGCCATCCGATAAATCTTTTTGCAAAATCGACTTGCTTTAGGCGTCCTTCTCGCTAAGGAGGGCGGCATCTGCTGGATGTTAAAAGTTCAACATTCAGTGCAGACAAGAATAAGGACCTAAAGAAATACACTAGCAACATTACTGACCTAAAGAAGGACATGGAAGGGTTAACAGCAACAGGTGCCTGGTAAGCAATAGGGAATGGATTTTCTGCTATAAGCAGATTGTTTGGAAACCTAGGGAATGGGACTGTTGGAAGCATCTTGAGAACCTTAGTGATAATTGTTCTTTGTGGATTACTTTTGTTAGTGATTATTAAGGTGTACAAACTCGGACAAGTGAAGAGGGAAGTGAAGAGGAAGAGAGCAGATATGAAACTAGAAGATAGACAGAGTAAACTTTATGATGACATGAAATTTCTAGAGGATTCCAGAAGAAAAATTATGAAGACAACCAGATTGTGATCTGAACATCTGATAAGACATTGATGTGATGGCTTGATTCGCAGTTGGCTGAACTCCTGTGTGAGCTACTGGCACACAGAAAGCTTCCAGAGGCCTCTCTGCAACTGCTGAGCTGACAGGCTGCAACTAGACCTGCCTGAGCCATGCTGCTGGCCGCTGTTAGAGAGAGTCCTTATCCCTAAGAGATGCCCCAGGTCCTGGATCCTTGGCAGGCATCAGTGTGAGTGCTTCCTAAAGTAAAAGGGAAAATTCAGAAGTTTGGGCTCTAGGGATGGGTGGAATGTTTCATCCTACCCGCGGAATTGGTGGAATTTTGATCACTCTGCATCACTCTTTAATGCAGAGTTCTGGCCAAATTTCTGCCAATCGGCGCATGGCAGAATTTTTCACCCACGATGCTCTGGAAAAGGCGAGCCCATGAGCGAGATTTGGTGTCCCCAGTATGATTTTGTAACATGGGCGGTCACGGTCCGAGGGCTGCCTTTTGAGTAGATTTGCTGTTGCTCAAGTACATTTTCTACTCAAGCGGCAGCAAAATCCACACGAATGGCTGCGCACTCTTGCGCAATCCATGGTGCCTTTTGCTCGGATTTTTCAGCACTGTTTTTGCTACCGGCGCATACTTACAGCACGAGCTGCATATTTTCCTCCCGTTGGTGGAACCCCACTGAATCATACAGAGTTTTTATGTAACTCTGTGAGTTCTGACCACCCCTAATGAACTCCCCGCAAGTGCAAACGGGCCTGTCCATAGCAAAATTGTGTTGCACAAGATGACAAGCAAAGTGAAGCTCCAGCATGACCTGCTCTTCACTGAAGTTTTGCTGAGAGAAACAGTCTGTGATGACCAGCAAGTGAGACCTGCACTTCACATTACAGCAATGACAGCCCATGGTGACCGCCAATGCAAAATTCAGCCATGACTGGCTCTTTGCGCTACAGCTGTGACCATCCTCAATGATCTACCTGCTCTTTGCGCTGAAAACCTCCACCCTGGGGTCTCCTCCAACGTGAACAGACCTCTTCTTGACGGACTTGAGAAGGTACCTCTTCAGCAAGACTAACCTGGTCCTTTTATCTGAGCCACACTCTATCACAGTCAGCCTGAACGTGTGATTTTGCCTCGGTTTAGCGTGACCAGATAACCACAAGTGGTGCTTTCTGCTTGTTGGCACTATTTTCACAAAAAAATTTAAAATTCAATATATACGATTTTACTTATTAGATTTTTGTAATTCTGATATCATTTTATTTACTAAAATGTACTCTATTTTCTAAAATGGCTTGGGATTTTTCTTCTGTTGTGTTTTAACTATATTACTGTTTGTTTGCTGCACAAATACTTTACACATTGGCTCTAAGTTAAGCCTGACTGCTTTGGCGCCAGGCTACCAGAGGGTTAGGCACGGGTTAACTTAGTGACTTTTGTAGTTCACCCTGATAAGGATTATGGTTGTTGCCTGAGTGGGGTTTCCACCCCCTCTCAACCAATAACCCAATTTCTTACAGTTCTCAATGGAATTGCAGTTTTCATTTATGTAAACCAGAATGGAATTTCTATTGAAATATATTATTGTCACCCTACTGCAGAAAAACTTTCTATTTGTCTATTAACACCTGAGAATGTCTATCAATTGCTTTGGGGCATATGTATAATAAGGGACACATTTGGGTGGAAGCATCGTTCTTGGTTTAATGCATACCACTATGAAAACATCCCGTCACAGCGTCCTATGTTTTTTTTAAATACAAGTTTACCAATTATAAATCAGAAATACTTGGCATTGCTCGTTCATATATTTTTGAAATTGTGAGATACAATTACAGGGGAAGAGCGTTACGCCAAAAGCCTATTTACGCTTTGCTATTTTCAGAATAGAAATGTTTTCAGTTCATGTAATCTCTTATGTAGGATCAGACGATGAGCTATTTTTGGTGCACCGAAAATGTTCTGCAAGAAATACTTCAGTACTTCAGAACTGGTTAGATCATTTGCATCTGAAAATTCCATCTGACTGTTTTTGTTTGTCATATAAAGCGCTGGAGGTAAAAGCAAAACAAGAGGCTCGACGTCTAATTGCAACAGCAGTCTGCCACAAATATACACCACATCACGGGTTAGCAATAATGTACAATGAAGGGCCTTGTGTTGTAATACTGCACTGGCTACCACAGGGTTTCATCCTTTTGTACCACTGTTTTCTACATCATTTCACAAAAAGGATCTTTTCCTCATAATCAGAATATATATATATTTCTGCTATGATTTTCTTCAGTGGTTTTGCTACAGTGCAGAGATAAAATTGATTTGGGGAATAAAATGGAAAAGTCTACTTTTAGGTCGCCTCTAAATACCTCTGTTCGACCTTGACTGTTGTGCACAAAACCCAAAACAATGATTGGCAAACCCAGTGGGTCTGACTTTCGCTATAGACCTTATTGGCTTTGGCAATATTTATTTTGTAAGTGTTTTTTTGTAAAACCATTCAAGAAGGGCATTCTTCCATCCACATGCATGCTTGTGCCATTTGAAAGGTTTTTGTAATAACGTTTTACAAAAACCACTGACAGATCACAACCTAGGCATGCCCAGACATGCGAATGTTCTGACGGCCATTGTTGAATGATTTTAAAGACTATTCAAAGACTCATGCTGCTTGGTATGTCCAAATGGGTTGCAGCGCACTGCATGTAGAGGGGAGTGCACATTAGCAGTGTGTCGGGGCTGAAGTTCCCTCGCAATGCCAAAAAAAAGGCAATACATTTTTCAAAAAAATCTTTTTTAAAGAGGACACATTGGACCAAAAGTTTGTGATAGTTTTCTCTAACCTGGGTGATGACATTGTGCTCCATCAGAACAAGGGAAACTCTAAGCAGAAGTGGGCTGGTCCATTTGGTGCAGATTCGTTAAATGGAGAAAAAGTAATTTTTAAATGAAAAAAAACAATTTCCTGTGGATGTCTCAATTCAGTCATAACTACAAACTTGCTAATGCCGACTGCTCATGTGTATATACGCAAATATGCGAAACAGGAAAAGGTATGGAGTTTGTCTTCACAGCACATTTAGATGACTGACAATGATTCAAGGGACTCGTGATGCAACGGGATTCATCCTTTTGAAACTGTGAACAATGTTATGTTATGGAATTTATTGAGCGAGAAAATACCTAAAAGGTGTCCTGGTGCTGCGACACAGAATACAAACACCAAAGCAACAAGGCAATACGCCTGAAAGAAGAGATGCAAGGCTGTAGCATCCGTTACAGTCTATATAACCAGGTCTTTAGAGGCTCTCTAAAATGGAGAAGTGTGGAGATTTTCCATTGCATAAGGGGTAGAGTATTCCATAATTGTGCAGCCACCACTGAAAAAGCTCTGCCACCTGTCTGGACTGTCTGACTAAATCTAGGAACAGAGTTTGACCAGCCTGAGTGGGAAGAGGTGGAACCTTTATTCTCAGCATCCTCAGCAGAAGAAAGCAGGTAGAAGTGATAGAACTGATTGGCAAGTAGAAGTTATTGGCTTGTTTCTCCAAGGACAGATTGTCTTCCAAGAAGAACCCAAGATCCTTCAGTGACTTTACTGGGCTTCGGGGATCCAACTAGGATGGAGCTCAAAAGGTTGATGGAAAAAGTCTAGAAGGAGATCCAAAGAACCTCAGTCTTTGCTGAGTTGAACATCAGTGAGTTAAGTCGCAGCCAGGAAGCAATTACTGACATGCACTGATGGAACATGTCAAGATGTGCTGACTCTGTCCTGTCTAAAGTGATGATCAGCTGGGTGTCTTCTGTATAGTTCATGCAGGCGATGCCGCAGGACCTGGCCAAAGTAACCAAAGGATGGAGGTATATGTTGAGCAAAGCCGGACTTAGTGCAGACTTCCTCAGAACACCTTAAACTAATGACCTATATGCTGACATACAAGATAGTAAGTAGACTGCTTGTTGTCTATCCTTGAGATAGGATTTACGCCACTGATGTGGTCTCCTGCCCATCCAAGCCTCCGCAAGTCTGGTTAGAAGGACAGAGTGAGACACTGCATTGAATGCGGCAGACACATCAATCACATCACTTCAGACCTCAAATCACTTAACTGGCTTCCATATGAGGTGAGGATTCATTTGAGAATTGCCTGCATGCAGGGCCCGACTGGGAACACAAACCAGCCCTGGCAATTACGTCGAACTGGCCCGGGTGGGGGTGGGGGGCACACTGATGCTGCGCTTTTGTTAAAGGGGGCCGATTTTGCAGCCCTGCTGCAAAACCGGCCCCCAGTAACAAAAACTGCCCCCACCAGTCCCACCCTTCCGCCCACTGGGAAAACACCCGGTTCCCACTACGGCCAGTCTGGCCTTGCCTGCATGACACATAATGCCCTACATTTCAACACTCTGAGGTACCTTGCACAATAACTAGAGCTGTCTTGTGGCATCAGAGTATCTAGAAGCACAAGTTCCCCTCTGCTGAAACCACCAAAATTTCATAAAAAGAAAATGAACAACCAAACCTTCTCAGGCATGGCCTCGAGAATCTGTAACACCCTTCCCCCTGAAATCAGAATGAAGCCCTAAACTGCCTCATTTGAGAAAGAAGTCAAAAGGATACTGATGAACAAATCTATGCCGGTGAATGCATGAACTGTACTCCTGAACTTCATCCATCCCTTGTCTGCACACATGCTCATTTCTCACAAACTATGTTCTTTACTGGTTGCTGTCCACCTGGAACCGGTGGTTTGCTCTATAGGAGAGTCTCCCACATCTTATCCCTCCTTGATGATGTAGTTATTGTTGTACATGTCACCTTGAGCATTGTAAAGCGCTCTGATACTCGACAGGGTCATGTTCGCGATATATAACATTTTATAAATAAATAAATCAAGGAGTACCAGAGCAGCTGGCTCTGCTGTGTTCGCAGACAGTCTCAGGTCATCAAGGACCGACGGCATTGCACTTTCTTTACGGTATACTGGCCGGAAATCTGAATTTACGGGCTTTCAAATTATATTCTGTTCAAGAAAGACAGATAGAAGTTGGTTGACATGCTTTTCAAGGATTTTGTCTGCACAGGAGAGGACTGATATGGGCTGATTGTTTGAGAGGTCAGCTTGGTCTGCATTTGTTTTTTTCAACAGAGAAAAAAACAGGGCCTTTTTCAACTATGCTGGGATCCAGGTATTGGTAAGAAAGCCATTACATACCTTCAGCAAAGGCTGTTAAAGTGCTCACTTGGCCAGTATTTGAACGCTTGGAAGGATAGCATCCAGTGGGGAATCTGACTTAATTGCACCCACTATAGCAACAAGCTGTCCCAGTGTCAGGCCGTCAGACTGACCAAGCCAAGGTGCATTATGTGATTCAGCCGAGGCTTCTGATCAGTCAGTGCTGGCAGCTGACAATCGAGTCTTATCAGAAGAGGCAGGTGATAGTAGCCGACTGTTCAAGCAGGCTTTTGACTTGAAAACCCCAATAAATTGCAGATGGTATTATTTTTATCTTCAAAAAAGTTAGAAAGTCTCTCTACAAGGTCTTTAGACGGTATAATTACTGAGTTGGCACACTTTGAGAAGGTAAAGACCTGACTATAATAAAGATTTCCTTTGATGAATTATATGTGGCTTGGATTTCATTAGAAAATATTCAGTGTTAGCAGAAACTTTCATCCTCTTATATTTCCTCAGTGCCAAATTTAATTCAATTTTGGCCTTAATGGAATAGTCCTGATGCTCGCTTTGGGCAGACCGTCTTTAAAGGCCGTACGTCATCAAAGGCAGCCTCCACCCACTGGGAGAAGCTCTTATAATCATCTTCAGCATTGTCATAATGCTGAGCCCTGTCAATCTCAGTCAACCTCTTAACAAATCCTGAGACAAATAATTGACTCTAATAACATTTCAGTAGAGGCGCTTGTGGGCTGGTAGTAGACCAAATTCAGTCATAAGAATAGAGGCAAGGGTTTCAATGGTGAAATGTAAATGTTCTGCAAGTCAGTGTGAGTTCCTTGTCTTCCAGCAAATGAATTTGAGCAATTGTCTGCAGTGACTACTCTTTCAAGAAAGAGTTTTGTTTCTAGAGCTCTGCTTAGTCGTAGAGGGTTTGTCAAACGTAGATGCACCCTTTCCCAAAAATACTCCTCTCAATATAGGTCAATGACACCTTATTTTCAGTTTCTGTTTCATGTCTGTTTCTTCAGCCATGAGCGATGCTGAGCCAGGCACCCCCAGGCACCCCCAGTGCTTGACCTGAAGCACTGGAACACGTTGCCCCTCCATCTTTGGCAAATGAGTCACTCTTTGGCATTCAGAAAGCCCTTTAACCTTTTCTCTTCTGATGAAACTTTGCCTATCGCGGCCTGGTGTGTGCTGTACTGAACCCTTGTGGTTGGTCAGAGAACTGTTGTTGGTGTCGTTCTTTAGCACCCCAAAACCATCAAGTAGTCTATGTGCTCTTCAATCAATCAAGCAATCTTTTTGAAAAGTGGTGGTAAATGTGGTATGTCAATTAAACGTTTACTCTTGCCTTTACTTACTCAAAAGTGGAAGTTACACACTTTTAAGGGCTCCACATTTTGCAAGGTTCACAACCCATTAACACGTGGGGTGCACTTATTATCATTTTAAAAGTACGTACACACATTCGTATCTAATAACTGGGATGTCAGTGATCGATTTAAACCAACCTGTTCTCTCCCGAAGGAGCTTCTCTATAAATACTGTTCTTTGCGGATATATAGATGGGCTTGACAATACAATTACAATACAATATATTTGGGAACACCTTCTATCTCCTTAATGACACCATGCCAGAGGAGGTAGCATAGATATAACATAAACTATTAGCTATGCAATTAGACAATATTAATAACCTAAATGAGAAATTCTATTCAATTTGAAGTGAGTTTAAATATACTGAGAGGCTAAACTATATATATTTTTTTGTTTATACCGACATTAACGAGATAACAGTAACCAAACATATGAATAAAAATTAAATGTTATTTTTAATGAAACTACGGCTTTCTCTATGTTTCTTAAGTATTGCGTGTTTTTCCCTTTTACTTGGACCACTGCAGTTTTCTGTGAAAGAAAGAACTAATGGATTATTGGAGCCACGCGTTCCTAGTATTTGAATTACAATTGGAAGGGCCATGCTACAATGGCAGCGTATGTTATGTCTGTACACCTTCATTCAGTGGTTGTAGCAGCATGCAGAGTTGAGGAGCTGACTTCACTTCGAGAACAAAATTGTTGCAATTGCAAACAGCAGGCAACTTGAAAACAAACCATTTGCAGAAGTACTTTTGCTTGGAAGTAGGCAGGCTCCTAATTATTCTAGGGTTTAGCTGTAAAAAATAAGTATTCTGGTACAAACTTTCTTTCCTCACACATCATGTTTATAGACCAACCCCTCCTCCCCATCCCAATGGTCCGGGCCCTAATCCCTTTGAAATTCTTCCATCTATAGACTTTCAGTAAGAATTTTTCTATCTCTCTATTCATTCTGTCTCCATCGCTGATCTGGGTCACCCCCTTCTGTTATTTGTTTTCATTGCAAAGTCAGCGATCTTGTCTTCCATTTCTGTGAGTGTTCTGAGGTGGACTGTGGGTGATATGTAAGAGCTATATGAAACTCCTTAAATAATGCATGCATTTATGCATATGTCACTAAAACTGAACCTAGACCCTGTGGCGGTGCAACGATGTGGAAAGAACAGTAGGGAACACTATACCAGTAAAATAAATCATCTCCAACTACACCACTCAAGAGAAGCTATTTCCCAGAAGGGACATGAAGTCAAGGATTTTCACCAACTATGACAGGAAGTAAAAAACGGGCATAGTGTGGTGATGAGTTCCAAATTCTGGGTGATAGCCGGAAAATGCCAGGTTCATTCAGTTTTTATTGCTGTCTGGTGGGTGCTGTCCAAGTTTAGATGGGATTTGGTCCTGACACATTTGATGTATCCTCTCTGTAACTGAGAGTTACTTTTTCAGGTAAGGAAGTTGCTACAGAAGACGGGATTCCAAGTTCTACTAGCAATTTTGATGGTGACTCTTTCCTTCTCCAAGAGTCAGTGGAATAAGATGAGGAAAGGCGGTCAAAATATTTGCTGAAATTGTGAGCTTAAGCAAAGTTTAAACTTGCAGCAGAGCTCCAGGTCTATGTGGAGCGATGTGTAGGCTGCACTATTGTTCAAAATCTTCAAGCAGGATTATTGCCTTTATTTTATGTGGAATGCGCTGTCAAGAGTATATTGTGAACACAAAAGACTTAGCCACACAAAGGTATGCAGGTGGATTTCCAAGAACGAAGTGCACCATTATCCAAAACTGAACTGGTAAAGGGGGCCTTACTTGAACAGAAAGATTTCCATTTTAGAGGGGCTGAATTTCAGGGGGGTCATACAGATCTTGGGGCACTCCAGGTTCTGGTAGTGGCCATTGTGAGGCCCTCGAGTAGAGCGGAGGGTTGGCTGCATATCAGTGAAATGACATTCCATGCTCTGCTAGCGCTGGACTAGAGGTCCCATGTAGACGAAGAACGGTGGCGAGAGTAAGTCAACATCCCACATGCTAGTGGGAGAGGAGGAGATGTAGATTGCTCAACCTTCACACACTGCTATCTGTCAGAAAGACAGATTGCAAAAGAAACCTCTGCAGTTTCTTTCAGTCCCATTGCCAAACAGGAAGCACTCTACGGGTTGTTGAGGCACTATACTGAGTGCTGCCAAAATGCCAACCAGAGCTCACCTGTTTCATGGTGATGCAGAACATCATTCACTACCAGGATTTAATGCATGCAGGCATTACAAATATTTTATGGCGTTAGCTAGACATGCATCAGGCAAACCCTTTTTTTTTTTATCAAGCCAAAAGTAAGAAAACATTATATACATGACATTAGAAGAGTAGACAAATCCAAAGATTCTCTTTTACAACAACAAAAAGAAAAAAAGACTCCAATAGAATCATTTGCAGAAAGAAAAAAGAAGAGAAGAAAAGAAAGAACCAATCATATCCGCATTTGTGGAAGGAAAGAAGAAAAAAAAGGATAAAAGAAATAAAAGGAAGAAAAGAACTTATGTCATAGAGCCATGGGTAAGAAACATGAAAGAAAACAAAACATCATCATGGGTAAACAACGCCTTATTGCTCCCATAGCCGGTCAGTCCAAATCCGATTAAATTTAAGCCAAGAGCGCGGTCCTCTAGCTTTAGCCAAAGCGAGTTCCATCTCATAAACCTGTCTAAGTAAAACCCATAATTCATTAACACTGGGACTGGTAGTATCTACCCAAGCTCTAGCGATAAACGAGCACACACAATAATAATAGTTGCCAGGCTCCAGACGCTAACAGCCTCACTTCTGATCCCAAGAAAAATTTCTTTTTCAGTAAGCTGGTAATTAGGGCCCAGAAGTGGACTGAGAATACTAGAGACCCTCTACAGAATACGTCAAGCTTTGGACAGTCAATGAACATATGCCTGAGGTCTGCAGCATATAGCCGACATTTCGGACAAAATGATTTTTATGAAATACAAGAAGCCCACTTAGATATGACCGCCGGAGTGTAATACAACATGTATACAGCCCGATGCTGTTGCAACTTTAAATTAACTGATGTTACCCCTTGATCAAATACTTTCATACACTCCTGGATATCCTCAACGGTTATTTCAGCCCGTAGGACCCGGCTAGGTTTAGCCGCAACCTGTAAGCTATCATCATTGGCACGAGCCAAAGATTTCTGATAGACTGAGCCAATTACCCCTCAGCCGGTACATGTATATATTCCGGCCAGTATTTCCGACGAGTTTGGCATTGTTAATAACTTTTTGCCTCGTATAAAATAATCCCTAACCTGTAGGTATTTAAAGAATGTTTTTTACGAAAGGCCAAATTCGTCCTTAAGTGCAGTAAAACTACGGAACCCCTGTCCATCATAGAGTTGGCCCAGTCGGGTGATACCCTTGTATTGCCAGTCTTTTCCAGTACAGTCCTGGAATATGTTGGGCATCATTGTATTGCCCCATAGCACGATGTATTGATGCTGCGCCGGGAAAGAGTATTGCTTACAGATGTCAAGCCAAATCCGATTTATATCTATGATTACCTTAAACTTTACCCGTTTAAAGTAATTAGGGTCAGCAGTTTTATACAGCATAAACCCCACTGTTGGGCCACAAGCAAGCTGATAACATAGCAATGTTGGACCAACATCCAGTCCGCAAAGCAGGCCGCGGAGCCGACCGGCAAAAAAAGCCCAAAAAAGAGCTGAAAATCTGGGAGCTTAAAACCCCCCTGTGCATATGTTAATCTCATAAACTTGAGAGTTCGCCGAGCCCGCTTGTACGCCCATATAAAACTTAGGGAGGATACTCATTCTTATAACGTTACACCTCCCATAATACTTAGTGGTAGCCGATGCCAACTACGCAGTTTAGCTGCGACAGTTTTCAAGAGGGAGTCATAGTTTAATGTAACAATATCATTAACCAGATACATACCCCAAGATAAATTGCACTCCGGGTAACCCCCAGTGTTGTAGGGAAAGCATCAGATTGAAAATTAACGATTGTCTGAGTCTTAGTGACATTCAACTTATAGCCTGAAAAGGAACCAAATAACTCAGCCTCTTGCATAATGTGTGTAATGGCGTTGCCCGGATTAGTAGAGTAGACCGCGATATCGTCGGCATACTCCTTAACCTTAAGTTCCATACCATTAAGACAAAAGGGGGAGATCCTTCCATTAAGCAGTAAGTGCCTTATGTATGGCTCGATGTAAAGAGCAAATAACAGAGGAGACAGGGGGCATCCCTGCCGTGACCCGCGTTGTACATCAAGAGTAGCAGATGTCTAGTCATTCACTTTAATTCTGGCAACCGGCTTTTTGTACAGTTTCTGTACCACAGAGATGAACCTGGGGCCAAAGCCGAATGACTGCATAGTAAGCCAGAGGGCCTCCCAGGCCACTCTATCGAACGCCTTTTCCGCGTCAAGCATGACCATGCCCATTTGTATATTAAGTTTACACGAGACGTCGAAAGCCGCTATAGCAGTACCTATGTGGGCCATTGTATCTCTTCCAGGGACAAAGCCATGCTGTTGTGCTGATACCAGCTTGTGGATAAAGGGAGCTAAACAGGAGGCCAGAATTTTAGAGAAAATTTTAGCATCCGCATTAATTAGTGATATCGGACGGTAGGAGCTTCTATCGTCGACCGGTTTCCCCTTTTTAGGGAAGACCACAATATTAGTTACTCTCCATGAGTCGGGCGCATTGCCCCGATTGATGATATCCGAGCTGAGCTGCAGACAGACCTGAGCCAATAAATCCTGAAATACCTTATAGAATTCAAGTGGGATGGCATCATCGCCAACCGCTTTACCAGAGGGTAAGGACTTGATAGCTTCTTCAACCTTAGACAACAAAATGTCTTTCTGCAATTCGTCATCGTCAAGGCAGTCCAAGCGAGGCAGACGGCTCGCCTGCAAGTATTCATAGCAGGTGTGTTGACAGAATGAGGGAGCAGCTGAATATAAATCAGCATAATACAGCCTAAATTGCTCCGTATATCCTGTGGTTGAGTAAATGACTGACCACCCTCTCCTCTGAAAATTTTGACATTGGTCCTGGCCTTTTGATCGGCGATCTGAAGGGCTAGCACCCGTCCCACCCTTTCCCCGTATTGGTATTGCAAAGCTTTATGTTTATGATAGTTAGAAGCGATCTTATCCACTAACCCTCTGTTGATTTTAGATCGTATTTTTAACATCTGAAGTTAGATTACCTGCGCCCCAGCATCACCAGCAGTGATTGCCCCAGCATGCTGGCGCTCTAAACCTAAATGCCCTCGCCGAGCCAGTTCGGTCGCCTCGGTAGACAGTCGATTTTGAACCAGGATAAAACGTAGAGTTTCCCCCCTGACGAACGCTTTCATACAATCCCATACACTTGAGATGTTGGCTGTGCCTAGATTGTTATCTAAATACTCCCTCAAAGCCCTTCTGATGTTTTCCACATATTGAGGGTTACTGAGTAAGTGTCTTGGAAATGAAAAAGGCCGGGTAGCTTTTCTAGCTCCAAGTTGTCTCTGTAGGTTCAGCATGACAGGATTATGATCAGAAATTATCTTAGGACAGACCTCCACCAAAGCATTTTCCAAAAGCGACCTCTTGGTGAAGATCATATCTATACGGGAGTACTGTTTATGTGGGTGTGAGTAAAAAGTGTAGCCTGGCAGTGTAGGATACAGCACTCGCCAAGCATCGTCAAGCTGATAAATATGCAAGAGCTCCCGAATTGCTGCTCTAGTTTTAGACATTCTTGCCCGACTCTTACTATTAGTAGTGTCAATTTTACTGTCCATTAGGCAATTAAAGTCACCCAAGATGATAAAATCCCCATCCCAGCCCAGTAATTCAGCACTCAATTGATCAATAATCTCAGGGCAATCCGAGTTGGGACCATATATGGCACAGATCGTAGCGGCGCGACCCGCTATCAGCAGCTTGACTATAGCCCATCTCCCCCTGCTATCTGACAATGTACGCATCACTGTAGCGACTAAGGTCCTTGATTTCAGTATAGCAACCCCCCGAATAGAAACTGTCTGTGATGTGCATACTAATGTATCATAACCAAGCTGTCCCAGCAGCAACCTATCTTTATATGCTAAATGGGTTTCAGTTAGGCCTACTACTTGTGGTTTCAAAATACAAAGTTCCTCCCTAATTAAATGCCGTTTGCGAGACTGGTTCAACCCTGCAACATTCCAAAACATCATTTTTAGGTCTGTCATTGAATAATATAAACTTCTGACATCTCCCCAAACCCCCAGTACCTGCTGAAAGGAATCATCCCACCCCCGAGCTGTCGCTGTCTGACAGCTTAAGTGGATGCCAACCCAGCCCCCCCCCCATGGCCCAGCGGCCCCACACCCTCCCCTCAAACCTGCAACTAGCAAAGAAAAGAAAAACCCCTTTTTAAACACTCATTGTTAGCCGTCCCCCCCCCACTCCCACACCCCCAACAAGTTTTTCCCCTCCCCCCTTTTTTTTTTAAATTCTAGGTCTAGAAAAATAAAAATGAAGGAAAGGGGGAAAAATAAAAAAAAAGAGGGATATTAAGAGAGCAGAAGGGGAGGGTAGGGAGAAATAGGTGAGCAGCCAGGCATGTTGCACTCAGTTTCTATCCTTCTATGCCAATGCCTTTGTAACGCCTCATCCCGTGGCTTCAGCTTGCCATTTCGAAAGAGCCTGTCTAGCCTCCTGTTCAGTATTGAAGAAATACGGGCGTCCATTTCTTATAGTCTTCAGGCGTGCTGGCTCCCGTAGATAGACTTGCGAACACACCAATTTAAAAGGGTCGATTAGCTGCCGCATCCTCCAATGCCGGTCCATTGTGGACTTACACAAGTCGGAGCGCACAAATATAGTAATAGTGTCCAATTTGACAGGAGACGAAGGGTGCGCTTTAGTGTAAATTGCTTGGCGCAGCAGGAAGTTGCCCAAAAAAATCAAAATGGGACGTGGTCGAGGTGGATTGTCACGATTCCCTTGTGGAATAGTAAAGGGTTTGCGATGTGCCCGTTGAACTTGGGAGTCCATGTCCCAATCCGAAAGATCAGGAAATGCTTGTTGGAGCAAACTGACGATATATGCCCATGGATCCGAGCCCTCTCTCCCCTCTGGTATGCCAAAAACTTATAAATTGTGATGCCGTTGGCGGTTCTCAAGGTCCTCAACCTTAGATTGCAGGAAAGCCACCTGAGTCTCGCATGCTTTAGCAACACCTGCAGTGTGAGTGTTAGTTTCTTCAACTAGCGCCACCCGCTCTTGTAGTTCCGTAACGTCAGTAGACAAAGAGGCAACTTTGCTAGTAACTTTTGTAAGCGCAATCTTGATATCTTGACTATCTGCCTTTGCTTGACTGTAATATTCCTGAGCCTCAGCTCTTTGGAGAGACAGCGCCTGTAGAATAGCAGTTAGAGAGGGTATGTCCGGCTCACAGTGCTCCGAGTGACCCGCTTCAGGGCTTAACGTGCTGTCCTTTCTTGCACCTGAAATTCCGGGGACAGGTGTTATCCTAGTCTCAGCCGATTCTTCGCCGTCCCCCTCAGATCCACATTGCTGACTGAGAACTGCTGGGAAAGCATTTGAGACCACCGCGGGAGAGGTAGGTTGTTGGTCACCACCCTCGTCAGTGGATTAGAGACAATACTGCCAGAATTAGAGAGCCTTGAAACAATAGCTTTGACTTCACCATTCGATGCCACCCACTTTCGCAGAGGACTAAAGCTGACATCAGTCTTCGTTTTGCTTGAAACATCACTTTTAAGTCGTCCCGCATCAGGCAAACCCATTGTGAAGAGAACTAATCAGCACAGGAAGCATCATACTACACGTCTCAATGGGAAGACTACTCATACGATTTTTAAAGGGTTTGTCATCTAAATGCTGCATTTAAGAAACCAAAGACGAGGGTGATAAACATAATTTAACATTATGAGACAGAAGGAACAGAAGACTTAAACGATTGTTGTCATACCCTCCTGAAATAGCAATGCAGCTCATTTGAAAGAGTGTCCATTTAAGATAGTATCCCTGATAAATAGTTTTTTTTTTTTAAATCTGTCACATATCTCTGAAGCATGCCTTGGTTTATTACAACCTCTGCAGGGACTTGGACTTTAAATACTTCCTTTATTTGACTTCAGGGTATTTCATGCCACTTTCTCTCGATTTCAACTTGTACAAATCACTGCTGCCTAAACAACCGGGTGATCGGATATTTGAACGTTCCAGCCATGTATTTCTTATCAACCTCACATGGACTGTTCCATTCTTCACGGCAGACTTCATATGTGCACGTCATTTGTGTTTAACATTTGCAGGAGTGTACCTTTGCTGGATTGAGCTTTCAAAACCACTGTTTATGTGCCAGATGTAGTAAAGAACTGGTCTCAATCAAATATCATTCACAAATTGGGCACCAACATGTAGGAACCTGCAACTTATTTTGGGAACAGACCTTTATAAATTCCACCCTCATAGTAACTGATGTATATTGGACACGATTGGCCCACTGTGATGTCCTATCCCAATGAATTTAATGCAATCCAGCAAGTGGAAAAGGTTGTGGCCACTACAAATGATAAAAATTTAATTATCAGATTCCCCCAAAAACTTCAGTTCTTGTAGAAGCATGGATTGAAATTGTGGACTGCTCTGGGTTTACGTCTTGTGGCGCGGGCTGTTACACCTCAGAAAAACGAGACATGATTCACGTTTAAGAGCATTTTTATAGTAGGTATCAAGGCTCCTCATAGTTGAGCCTTTGGGAGTGTGAGTGTTGCATGGACCATCATCTTTACAGTGAGTCTTCTATGTCAATCCCATATTATATGCAATGAGGTAAGCCTGGCTCAGACTCTCACATCCTTATCACCTCCCAAGGCCTCTATCAGCAGAAATGACTATAAGGTATGCTGCATGTGGTAGAACTGTGGGTAGAATTAAGACCATGTTGGTGGAAGCTGAGTTCATGTTACTGAGTACGACCGATGATTGAGGAGCTCATTCATTTAGACAAATTGCCAATTAAATACTCTGGACATTTACAAAACAGGAAAAAAGGCAGACAATAAAATATAAAATAGTTTGTCAGAAAATCAAGTGATCGAAATTCCAAAGCCCATACACACTAACTGTCTGTCACCTGACCATTATTTTTGCCTTGTATTTTTTTTAATCTTAAAAGCATGAATATATGTTTTTGCCTACTACTGTTGTTTTAGATCTATTTTACAAAACTCCTATACCACTATTGCTACATGCAGGACCATGTTGGTGTAAGAGCTGCCAATAATACCTATCGCTGTCTGAGTACAGTATTTAAACTAATCCTCTGTTCAGTGGCACATTTGAGCTGGTGGTTGCACGTGGGGCCCATTTTTGGGAACCAGAACTTATTTTTCATCAACAAATTTTGATCCTGCGCAAGAGAGAAAAACACAAATGGGCAGGGTCAGACAGGGACAGAAAAAAAGGCCCGGCACCAAATTAAAAATTGCACCACTAGATAATCAAATAGCCAATAAGTGGCCCTGTGGACTTAGCTCTTTTTGCACGGTTATCCCCAAACATTTTGCTTCTTCCTCCTATTTTTTCCTGACCTGTTGTTGTTGGTTTTAGGACTCTGGGCACTTTACCACTGCTAATCAGTGCTAAAGTGCATATGCTCTCTGTGTAAATTGTTATTACGATTGGTTCTCCCTGATTGGCATATTTTGATTTACTGGTCAGTCCCTAGTAAAGTGCACTGGGTGTGCCGGGGCTGGTAAATCAAATACTACTAGTGGGCCTGCAGCACTGATTGTGCCACCCATATGAGTAGCCCTGAAAAGATGTCTCAGGCCTGCCACTGCAGTGTCTGTGCGCAGTTTGCTAACTGCCATGTCGACTTGGCAAGTGCACCCACTTGACAGGCCCTAACCTTAGCTTTTCTTACACATGATAGGACACCCCTATGGTAGGCCCAAGGTACCCCCCTGGGCAGGGTGCAGAGTATGTGAAAGGTAGGACATGTACGGGTGTGTGTAACATGTCCTGATAGTGAAATACTGCCAATTTCGTTTTTCACTATTGAAAGGCTATCTTGCCCCATAGGACAGAATGGGGAATGCTTTGTAACATTTTACAAGCATATCTTCCCATAGGGATAAGATGGAAAGGTAAAGTTTAGGCTCTCTGAACTCAGAATTTAATCACACATGTTTTACTAAAGATGGTTTTTAAATTGTGTGTTTGAAAATGCCACTTTTAGAAAGTAAGCATTTTCTTGTTCAACCCTTCTGTGTGCCTCTGCCTGTTTGTGTATTGACTGTCTGGTTTTGAATGACAGGGGCTGGAGATGTGCATTCTCTCAGACGGCCACTGGGGGGGGGGTTGATGTGTGTCCTGCCTTTCCTGGATGAGTCAGAGCTGGGCTGAATAGACCCTGGCTGAATTTAGAGTGGTGGGAGGAGATTTCCCTTGCACCTGAATAGGGCCTGTCTGCCTTACACAATGCTGTCTCCACCTCCTGCCGGGCAGCTGCACCAGAGAGGACAGAACTGGTTTGGACTGGGCTCAGAGACCCTTGCACAAAGTGAACAAAGACATTTTGGGGTATAAGTATTAGACCTAAAACCCCTGAACTTTAGACTACTTCTGGAATCAAGAGGAACCTTTGCTGAGGAGAAGAGCTGGAGAAACTGAGGAGAAGTACTGCCCTGGCTGTTTGTCTGGGGTTGGCCTACAGTTGCTGTTTCTGGCAAAGAAAGGAGAAGGACCTTGCTGTGTGCTGTGTCCCCTGCTTGAGGAAAGTCTCCAAGGGCTTGAGTAGAGCTTGCCTCCTGTTTTGAAGTCTCAGGAACACAAAGACTTCACCCCCAGCTCCCCTGAACTTCCCTGCTGGGAGTTCTGACCTGCCAGGAGTGCCTGTGACTGTGTGGGGCCTCTGGAGGTTGTTTCTGCTGCTGGGAGCTGGAAAGCAACGCAACAAACAAGGAAGTCGACGCATCGCTCTTCTGGCGACAGTTTCCCGACGCAACGCCGTGGTGCAAGAAGAATCTCCCAGCACCGCCGCGCCGCTGCTGAAACCGACACAGCGCCTGTCGCCGCTGCAAAAAGCGACGCATCGAGGGATCGCGGCTGAAAAATTTGACGCAGCACCGCTCGCCGCCGCCGCATTGTTTGCCGACGCATCCTGGCTTTCCACGCATCGTCCCTGTGCCGCAAGTTTTCCCTGACGCATCACCCGCAGATCGGAGTCATCTCAGAACCGACGCATAGCGTCCCCCAACAGACCGGACCCGGCGCATTGCTTCCCTGTGTGCAGCGGAACTGTCTCATCGCAACCACAAAGGTCTCAGGAACGACGCATCTCTTTGTTTTTCGACGCTTCTCATTGCTGCGGCTGTTTGGCTTGGTGAACTTTGTCGCAACAACAGGTACTTTGCAAGAAATCACACATCCATAGTTTTCTATGGACTCAGCTGCTAAAACCTTCTGAAAGATATTTTTTTAATACTTGTATGTTGGATTTTTGTGGTTTTAGTCTTGTTAAGTTTAGATATAGATACTTTATTTTTCTAAACCATTGTGGTGTCCATTTGTGGTGTTATCCCTGTGTTACTGTGAGTGTTGGTACAAATATTTTACACATTGCCTTTGGGATAAGCCTGTCTGCTCGTGCCAAGCTACCAAGGGGGTGAGCAGGGGTTATCTAAAGTGTGTATCCCCCTTTCCCTGACTAGAAGCAAGGGTCCCTATTTGGACAAAGGTACCTACCTCTGCCAACTAGAGACCCCCATTTCTAACAGGCCCACATTTACAAATCAGGGCAGTTTTAAACCTGTGCCTACAAGCTGTATATGTATCTTGCAAGGCATAGTGGACTGCATGCATTTTTGTTTGCTGCAGTCAATGTTTGTCGTATTATTAGAGAAATCAACAGTAAAAACTGCCCCACCAGACCATAAAACAGGCCCACAAACAGCCACAAGAAAAACTGCTCATACACTGATCTGTGAGACCAGCCCTTCCAACACTGCCAGATTGCCCGGTAAGCCTGCACAAGGGGGAAAGAAGGAGCAGGATAAGACGGAAACCTGTGGCAAAGGGAGAAAGCAGTGATGAAAAAGAACAAGATGACACATGAGGAGAAATGAAGACTACGCAGCCTTGGTATTCAGCACCCTGACTTTTTTTATTTTTTTGTTTTATTTTTATTGTTTTCAGCATAAAACCAAAGGCATACAACTCAAAAACACAATATTGGCTTGGTCAGACAATTCGACATATAAGATCACATTAGCATACTAATACATTTATGCTCAATGGCAGAATTCTGACATACAGGGAGCATCTCGCATAGAATCCTATCATCAGTACAAGCAGTATCTCCAGTGGTTACTACTCATGACTCTACTGACCAATGCAATATTGGGGGGGCTGGTTGGTGCATAAGAACTCGAGTAGTGTAAGCCAACCTCCGCCTATGTTGGCTTCTATCTTCTATGTTCCTGCCTCTGGTGACAATGCTACCTCGGTGATGTTCTGTGACTCTGATGTTGTCCCATTAATGTTATTTAACAAGTAAGTTTGGTAAGGACCCCAGTAATTCCTTGGACGGCTTCTGGGGGGTAGTAATTCACTGTACGTATCGGCTTGAGTGTTACAATACAACATATCTGTGTGCCAATCTGCTATTCGTGGAAGTGGGCCCCTCATCCATCGTAATGCCACCCTCCGTTTAGCAAGTAGGAGGCCAATAGCCACCAACGGGCGCAGAGTCTTATTTACTGAGAGGTCCCATCCTAGGAGTGCCATTTTAGGGTCAGGTTCTAGATCTGCGCTAATAATAAGTCCTAACTCCTTAAACACTTTTTCCCAGTATGCGTAAACCCCTGGGCATTGCCAGGCCAGATGCCAGAATCCTGCTCCCTCCAGCCCGCATCTATGACAACTGGAGGTCTCAGCTAGACCATAGCGGAACTGGCGGTCAGGGGTACAATACACCCTATGTAAAAATTTAAAATGTATGAGTCTGTGTCTTCCATTAAGAGAGACCGATCGGGTGCGGGCGCAGCAATAGGACCATTCTTTGTCACTTAGGGGAGCGCCGAAGTCACGCTGCCACTCCAACCGCACCCTTAAGACTTCGGATTTACGAGTGTCCTGAAGGCTGACATAGAATTTTGTGATTAACTTTGCAGGTTCTTCGATTTTAATAAGTGTGGAAAGAGCCCCCATATTTTGCGGTTCCAGTAGATCATCCCCAATAAGGGCACGCCAGGTCTGCCGGGCTCTATAGTAATGAAATAAAACTGTGCCCCCTATCTGTTTGTCAGGTGATTGTAATGACTCCCAGGTCGCTAGCACCCCATCTTTAAAAAAATCTCCCATTGTGTGTATACCTATAGATTTTAATGCCTGCCTTGCTCCCACGTCTTGGCCCAGTGGAAACCACATGCACCACTGTAATGGCATTTCTGGTGCATATAGAAAGGCTCCCGCTTGCATGTGTAGTAGAGTTTGCCATGCCTGTACAGTGACAGCGATGGAGTCAAAAACTCGTAATTTCCTGGATGCAGACTGGGTCAGGGTCTGTGGAAGCGTGAGAGGGTCCACCGCATTTCTTTCCATGTACAAGAAGGGCAGATCATGTGGCCCATGTATCCAATAGTACGCAAACACACTGTTCGCGGCCCTATAGTATTTCTCCAGATCGGGAGCCCCCAATCCACCCAAGTCATAGGGCAGAGTAAGTGAATTCCACCGTATGCGAGGTTGTTTACCGGCCCATGCTAACCGTATCAATTGCGTGCGCCAACATTTAAACATGTGTTTTGGTAGCAATATGGGTATATTCTAAAATAAAAATAGGAATCGTGGTAATATGACCATCTTCATGATAGAGATTCTCCCCATCAACAAGAGCGGAAGCTTTATCCACTTATCTACGTTCTCTATGAGCCTCTGTGTGGCCCTGCCATAATTTTCCAGCAGGACTATCGCGGGATCTCTGTGGAATTGGATGCCCAGGTAACGTACCGCTTCTTTGGTCCAGCGCAGAGGGAACTCCATGACCGGTTCCACAGTGCAGGGAGTGAGGGGAAATATAATAGACTTATCCCAATTTATACGTAACCCTGAATGACCACCAAATAGGACAACTTCACGTAAGATTGGAGATAGATGCACCTCCGGTTCACGTTTATATAGTAACGTGTCATCTGCGTATGCTGAAATATTCAGCGCGTACTCGGGGAAACTCAGACCTCTGTGTGCGTGATTCTCACGGATTGCACAGGCCAGGGGCTCCGCGACAATGGCATACAATAGTGGGGATAGGGGGCAGCCCTGTCGTGTCCCCCGGGTGATGTTGAATGGTTGAGATACTTCATTCCCAATCCTCATTCTGGCTGTGGGTGAGGTATATAATACTGATACAAAACGGAGATACACATCTCCAACTCCTATCCTGCGCAAGACCGCGAACATGAAGTCCCACTCGACCGAGTCAAACGCTTTTTCAGCATCCAAGAAGACTGCTGCCACCTTAATTTCGGGGTTTAGTCTCTGCACTACGCCAAATAGGGTCCTCAGGTTTTGAGATAAATTGTGACTATGTACAAACCCTGCCTGTTCTGGACGGATAATTCCCGGGAGCAGTAAAACTAGTCTATTAGCTAAGATTTTAGCGTACAGTTTAGCGTCTACATTCAGCAGAGATAGGGGCCTATATGATGAACAATTGGCAGACGGTTTACCAGGCTTTAATAACGTGACAATGACTGCTTCGCGCAAGGAAGGTGGCATAATGCCTGCCTCTGCCATCTCCTCATAAAGCGTCTTGAGATGGGGAATCAATAGGTCTTGAAATTCCTTATAAAAGGCGACGGTGAGCCCGTCTGATCCTGGAACTTTCCTGGACGCCATCCCCCTTAATGCCTCTTGTATTTCATCGGATGTTAACGGTGCCATCAAATGTTCCCTATGTTCCGTCGCTAGCCATGGCATTTTAATATACGAAAGATATTCCTCTCGTGCTTCGGTACTGGAAGTGTTTTGAGAAGTGTATAACCTCTTATAGTATGTGCGGAAGTGGGTTGCTATGTCCCCTGGTGTATGTAATGTATTCCCTACGTCGTCCCTCATGCCTACCATAGCGTCCAATTCCCTCTTTGGCCTTAGAATCCCTGCTAGTGTGGCACCTGATCTCTCACGCTCTCCGTAGCATCGTGCCGATGCGTATTTACCCATATGTTTGATTTCATCGTTGGCTGTGTCTAGGTGTTCTGCCAGTTTCTGCTTGAGGTCAGCGACGTTTTGTGCGTGTCCCCCTCTACTGTGACTCTTTCTAGGTGACCAATTTCCCGTTCTAGCGTGTCTAGTCTACCTCGTATGGAACGTAACACACCTGCATGGGTGGATATCACCACTTCTCTGATGAACACTTTGAATGTTTCCCACACCGTGGTAAATGAGGTCACTGACCCAATATTTTCAGAGAAAAAGTTCTCTATAGCTGTGGCTAACCCTTCTTTAAAAACAGTAGCGAGTAAGGCGGGAAACGCTATGTGAATGCTGGGATGCACGGTGCCCCGTACCTCAAGGCTTGTTGGACGGGGGAATGATCGGAGTATGTGCGCGGTAAATGCGTGCATGCCGCGACCCTGAAGCTCAGTCCCCCAGACAGTAGCCAGTAGTCTATTCGAGTGTGAGTGTCGTGTATAGCCTCTCCCACCCGGGGATCTATATCTCCAAATATCTATGAGACCATCTGATTGCATTATGTCTTGGATGGCTGTGGCGGCTGCCGCTGGACGTCTGGGTGGGCCCTGTGATCTGTCTACACTTGGATTTAGTATACAGTTGAAATCTCCACCCCAGATTTGTGGGATCCCCTTCCATTGCACCAACCTGGCAGCTAAGGAAGAATAAAATTGTGGGCTGTCGTAATTGGGGCCGTATATACCTACTAGGAGGAATTGCAAGTCCCCATGTATGCATATAGCTACAACAAATCTACCTTGTGGATCCTTGAGTATGCCCGTCATTTCCACTCCAGCCTTTCTATCCACCCAGATCAGAACCCTTCGAGCATGTGATGTAAAATCTGCCGAATAGCATACCCATTGTAATTTGCGTTATACTGCCTCGCTACGATCGGGAGCGAGATGTGTCTCTTGTAGAATGGCAATTGCCACAGAATGCCTTTTTAAATAGGCGCCCACCCTTCTGATCTTCCTGTCGTCATTTAAGCCACGGACATTCCAGGTCAGGAGCTGAAGGACTTGTGTATTCTCACCCATTGTAGTCATTCGGTTTAGACAATTTCTGCCATGTGCTATATCCCTTGCCAATGATATAAGCCATGTATGATCTTAGCTGTAATTTTCGTTCAATGCTCTCATCCAGTCTAATAAAACAACCATTCCCTCCCACGCCTCGAAAATCCCCAACTGTCGTGGCTATCTGGTCTCCCTCCCCCCCTCCCCTATCTAGAAAAATAAACCTCAACTCGAAGACAAATAAGATGAAAGGTGTGATACACTTGGGGGCAGATGTGGCCATCTTGTCAAGTTCCCAATACCACTCTAATAGTTCCCATTATAGCATGAGTCTCTAAATGCACTGTCTCTCCGAGGTATAACAAGTTGCAACCAATGTGCCTAATGCACCCTCAGATATCCCGGTCAAGACGCCCCAGCGCGTCAGCCAGAGTTCTTACACTTGTTCAACTTGTGCTCTGGCCCCTCGATAGGAACAGTTGGCGATCTCTAGTGACGTATCATAATGTACTTAGTGCATTGTCTATGAATTCTCTACGTTTCCATACTTCGCCTTATCTTGGAGCTGCTCTGGTGGTCACTCCTCTGTGTCTCGATGTTCCCGGGCATGTGAGGAGCTCTCCGATTGCGCAGGTGAGTAACTCGGCGATCCCTGGTGTTTGCGACGTAGTTCCTTCTCTGTGATGAGTCGTAGGACTGCCTTAGGATCGGTAAAAAGGTGCACCTTACCGTCGGCTTTGACCCTCAGTTTGGCGGGATATAGCATGCTGTACTCCAGATTGAGATCTCAAAGCTTCTTTTTCGCCGGAGTGAAGAGTCGGCACGCCTCCTGTACCTGCATTGTAAAGTCGGGGAACAATGTTATATCCATTCCTTCATGTCAAAGTTCCCCTAGTTCTCTGGCCTTGCGTAATGCCACGTCACGATCCCTATAATTGAGGAGTCTGGCTATTATTGGTCGAGGAGTCGCGCCTGGTATTGGCTTAGGCGCTAGGGATCGGTGCGCGCGATCCACCACTAGTATCTCAGAGAAGGTGTCTCGACCCATGAGGTGGACCAGTAGTTTTTCTATGTATTGCTCCATATTGTCAACATTGGTGGACTCTGGTACACCTAAAATGCGAATGTTATTACGCCTAGATCTCGCTTCGAGAGCTTCAGCCTTCGCTTGCAGGGTTCGCAGGATCTTGTCTCTCTCCTTATCGGTGTCCGCTTCTGCTCTGGTGATATCCTCCCTGTCCGATATTCGTTGTTCCGCTGCGTGAAGTCTGCCGCCATGTTTGTCCAGTCTTTCTGACATCCTGTCCATACGAAACGACAGAGCATCTATTTTGCTGTCGATTTTAGATAGGCTCTATTGAATGGCACGGAACGCTTGCTTCATATCCACTTCAGACCCAGAGTCCGGGTCATCTGGAGTGGAGTCTTGCTCCGGGGTCGTGGATTCCTTGGATCTGGGGGTTTTCCGCAGATCAAACTGCAGCTTGGGTTGTAATCTGTCTGTCTTTCCCATGATGCCAGTCTGTGTACCCTATGAGTGCTGAATTAGCATGCGTGACTGACGGCTGGTAGAGAGTCCCAACAGGTCCTGGTATCACCTGTCTACAGGGTCTTGCACGGGCCGCAAATCTCCAAGGAGTTCTCTCCTACCGGCTCTTCCCAGCAGTCAGCATAGGGCAGTAAGAATCCCTGCAATACTCGTGGCTAATTTCACCATAATATTGTGCAACACCCGGAAAGTCCGCAATGTGCCTCTTTTGCAAGTTGGCTCCGCTTAGGTATCTCTCTGGGGTTGGACGAAGAATGAGTGCCCCTCCTTGTAGCTCACCGGAGCAGAGCTTTATAAATGTCTCACTGCAGCCGGCCCCCTCTGCTCTCGCTCCCTTCTACCTCCGCCTTCAACAGAGATCGCTAAGCGATGGGGGGCGCTGCAGCCCCACAACGTGTGTGAGCAGGGTACCTGTTTGCACTCAGGAGCCCCACAGCGCTCAGTCCCACAGTGTCTCCGGGCGTGCGATGGCGCCGAGCCTCCCGGGCCAGCCGTCTCTCTCCACTTGCAGCTCCGCGATCCCAAGGTCCGTTTAGGATATCTCATCGCCCATCTCCGATGCCGCCACTTTCCTTATCACCAGGAACCAGCGTCGTATCATTGAGCCCACCGCTCCACTTTCTCGAACCACACTGAGGCCTGGTGCAGGTTCGCGTAGCCCAGGGCCGCCTCGCACTGCTCTGCCCGAGGTGGCTGCACCGATCTTGACCGCGATTATCTCTCCTAGCAGCGCTCCGCTTCCGCTGCGTTTTCCGTCCTCGGAGGCTCTTTTCCCATTTGATTAATTTGGAGGATAATGTCGGATGTTTGGTGGCGTTAGGGAGAGCTACCCTAGATAGCGGCCATCTTAGGATCAGGCAAGCTCCGCCCCCAGCACCCTGACCTTTGATAGCGCCGGCCGGCCGAGGGCTTCTGAGCAAAACTTGGGCCCCAGCACTAATTCTTTGACAAAGCAAGCACTGAATTTAACCTAATACTATGATTTCACTGGGGTTAAAAACTGCTTACATATGAGGAATATCATACAGGAATTTGTCTTTCCTCACTGATTCTCATATTGTTCTTCATTTAGGGACATTTGTTACGCAGACATTTCAACTTTTTGAGAAAGTAAAATGTAACCTTGTGGGACTTCCCATTTTTCAGGAGCTATCTTGCACAGGCCTAGTATATCTGCAAAGCAGGAGTACCGATATCCGTGGTATCAGTACTTCCGGGGCAGAATACCAATGCGGTATTCCTCTATCCCTTTGTCATGGGGGCATGTGTAGGGTACAGTATAAGGTAAATATCTAAGTTCATGTCTCATCAGTGAAGTTAGCATGCATAACTTATTCATTAAAGTATTAGTGATTCATATTCTTATTTAAAGTCATATTTTCGAGGTACTGTTAGGCAAGCGAAGTCATTGGAGAGAAACAATTGCACAGCATGTCATAAAAAATCTTTACCAGTAAATTGGTGTGCAGGAATAGCCAGAATATATGGTGCACCATGGAACGAACATGGCATAGTCGCACCTCCCCTTGGAATAGCCGAGCAATGGACATACATTAGGGTCACAGCAGTAAAACAACAAAAAAGAGACAATAAAATGCAGAGAGTGTCAAGCTACTGGTGTCACCCCAAAGGGAGTTCTAGTATTTTTGTCAGAATTATTTCTGATGTAGTAGCTTCTGATTTGTTGTAGTATGTTCGACTCAGTGATTTTAGGTTTCTCCTTTACAGGGATCAAAAGGGGGTGTCCTGTCACTTACACATACTGCATAAAATGTATTTTTGAAATTCTGAAAAATTAAAACCACATTTCATTTTGAGACGTTGGGCTCATACTAAGTTTGAGACCTGCTTCAAACTTGGCGAGAAAAACACACACACTTCAGTGAGCTGAGTGTATACGCTTGCAGGGACTCTAAATATCTTTAGTTAAATGGAGATGTGCTATGGAAAAATGGCGACACATTCCTTTGTGAAAAGGAATGTGATACAATTGGACCAAACCATCCCCACCTCCACTCTAACGTTACACAAATGTTGCAAAATGAACCACAGCCCATTTGCAATTGTGCAGCTCATGATGGCCAAGCATGGTTTGTAAAAGGATACATCATTTGCAATTTGTTGGTGATCATGTTGGCAGGATGGCGGCTAAGAGGGTTAAGATCCTGGAGCTGTTATCCAGGCCTGCCAAGTGTCACGCATCAGGCGTGACGCTAACGCATTTCAGTGCGGTGTTCCCGCATCACCGCACTGAAATGTATTGTCACGCATTTTTGCCACTGACCGCACTCTGCTGACAGCGCTGAAACTGGCTGCCTGCTATGCCAGGTGCTAGCGCGCGCCGGCGCTCAGACACACCTGTGTGCGCCCCGGGCCTCAGGCAGCAGACTTCACTTGCGGCAAGCAGCAGCACAGTTAGTAAACAGTTAAAGATCTGCTTTTAGACTCAGTGCTACAAAGGTTACAATCTGCCCTGCAGTCGTTGCGTTACAGGCTGTGGCGCCGTGTGGGGGATGATCCGATCGGATGTGACCTCACGTCCAGTAGAACAAGAAGGAAGTGAGGTGGAAGCGGCGCGGGGCGGCCGAGGACTCGACTGGACTTGTCGTCGGTCCGCGCGGCGTCCCTCTCAGCATAGTCTGACTGAGATTGAGTGAGCTGCTGCCTGCTGCGTAGCAGGAAGGCAATAATGTAATACTACCGGCAGTGGACCGGCGGGATGGCACAGCATCGACGACCTTACCACAGTGACTCTCACTCAGGTCAGGTCATGGCATCATCATGGCATCGGGCGCTGCGGGGAGACTGCACGCAGTGCTGCACAGCAGTGCGCCCGCGACCCCGTGCTGTGCCGCGGCTCATTGAGCCCGCCGCTGCTGCTTGCACCGCTATCTGTTGCGCAGCCATTTGGTGTCTAGTCTGGAGCCTCTCATCAAAGTAATGCCGCTCGAGTCCGGACCGGGCCCAGCTGCTGAAGAGAGCTTGGTGCCTGCAGAGCCTCATGAGGCTGGCCCATAGCGTGGATCGCTCTCTCTGCTTCAGTTTCAGGTATTTTATTCTAATATAGTTAATTATTTTAGCGCGTCATCATGTCACTGCTGACTGACTCTGAGCCTGCTCCAACTCTGCTGACTGCTCAGGCGAGGCTGCGCTTGGGACGTTGCCGCGACGGGCTTAGCTGGAGGGATGAGGAGATACTACAGTTTGTTTAATTTGAAAGGACAGGTCACGCAATTGAGAGCTTTGACAGTGCACACAACTCCAGAGCTCATGTGAACCTTTAAAAATTGTTTGTAAGCGCTGACAGTGACTGTGCTTTACTTGACCTGTGCTGCCCTCTATCGTACCCGGGGGTCGAAAAGGTCACTTGTTTGTCTGGTAATGCACTGGCTGGAGTCTGTGCGGACCGTCATTTATTCTACTAAAAAATCGAGAAGAGGGTCTGCCACCAAGTCTTTGCTCGGTTTGCCTAGACGGTTAATTCCTACCAGGAGGTGCACTTTACCACAGAGTCTGCTGTGGTAGGAATAACATCTCCGTGTTGCAAGAAACACAACTGTCTGTCCTGTTTAGTTTTCATTGATAGGACATTAACTTTGTTACGTTATTCTCTTTTTCTGTGATATGCAGACATATTTTCATTGCATATCACAAGCAACCAACCCTCGGAAGTATTCTATATTGCTGTGATATGTACACACTTGATTAATTATCTTAAATTAATTGTATATTCCACAGAAATATGTAAAAAAAATGCTCTTATCTGAAATGTACACAGCATACGTAAAAAGCTGTGCTGCGCTCAGAAATAGGATAAGTATATCAAGGACTAAGTGAGCTGCATCAGTCTTTGTAGCTTACTCATACTAATGCTGCTTTTAGTGATTCCTGACTCGCATGTAAATACTGCGTTACTAAACAGGGCCAAGAGACTCAATTAAAATTGCACATAACAAGAGACATGCAGTACATACATCACTGCAGCTGTGTTTGTGTGGGAAGGGCTTTGCCTGCACTCGATCCTCCTTTTGCTAGGGTCGTCATATTAGCTTTTCTCCCTAAAAGACCACTGTGTGATGATATACCACTTTCTCTATGCTGCCTCTTGTGGGTCTTGGTATGTTTTAAGGCCTTTACTGGGTAACAGAACTTTTCTGTTAATTCTGATGCCTAAGGGAATTAGATGACTCCATGTAAGTAGGAACACAATGCTCTAGTGCTGGGATTTTCTGCTAGTTCAAATGATGCGAGCCAGGACTGCAATTCCCAGAATGTAGTAGATTTGTTGTTGAATGAAAACCTACAACAGGAGCAAGGCATCCTTGGTAACATGGGGTTATCTAGTCACCGTACTAATGTCTGTCATTGGATCCCCGTTTTCTCATCTCTAACTAGATTATGGGATCTCTTCTCTATATACATGATGGGGTTGTAGGGCATGGATCTGTCAACCTGCAGTCACAGAAGCAGTGCTTAAGGATACATAGAGCTGTCAGAAGCGGCTGGAACCCTCCCCCTCATTTCTCCCTTCAGTAATGTGCCGGTCGGCCCGGGTCCAACAGCAACTACTTTACTTTCAGCACTGATCCGCAGCATCACTGTCAACAGAGCCTTTAGCTCTGTGACAGGCTGCCTGCGGCTGGTGTAATCTGGTGCCTGCTGCAGGACTGGGCACGTAGGCACCTCTCGCCAAATGGGGAGAACTGCTTAGCTCGGGTTAATGGTTTTTATTAGGGTTGAGGCTGCTATACTAGTCTTGAAATAATAACATACAGCCTGGCTGTGACCTATGTGTGCTGCAGCCTCACTCTTCGGTGTAATTTCTAATATTTATATTGCTCGCGAGAAAGTGTCACTCATAATCGTTGAATTGTCACTCATAATTACATTGAAATTATGAAAATGTCACACATGGCAATCTGAAACCTTGGCAGCTATGGTTATCCAATGTGATTTGCAGTTCATGAAGTTGAATCCCACAGGCCCAACCAAGCCCGTCACCACCCAGAGGTCGATAAAACTAGTACCATTAAGATGGGTAAAGCAACAGCGTTAGTTGCAATGTTGTTAATCTGTGGAATTAAAGGCGACATAAAACAATAGGCTGTTCTCCTTTCACATTGTTTTGTGAATCTGGCCGCATTTACCAGAGCTTCCGCAAATATTGCACTTAAGTGTGTAAGTATGTATTAAAAATGTCAAAATATGGGATAGTGAAATGCTCAGCAGGAGCGAAATCTTGCAGCACTCGGAGGACAAGGCTTTTATGGCATTTCGTTTTTGCATGGCACTCCTTCGCTATACACAGGTATCATAGCGCTAATGAAAAGAACAGAAGCAAACAGCTGAAAATTGCTAGGCCTGGATAGGCAGGATGATGGAATTACCAGTAGGACACTAGATTCAGATTTTAAAGTTCGGTGTGGGTGGGATTATGGAACTGGTACCCAAGAAGTCTGGAGCTGACATCACGGAATGGACCGCTCACAAAGATTTAAAGAGCATGCGCTGGCCTACAGGAGACCTGGTTGAGCCTGTTGACCCAGAGGGTCATCAAGCTGCCTCAACTCCAGTAACAGTCAAGTGCATTTTGTATCATCTGCACACAAAATACCGCGTGCAGTGGTAATTTTTATCAAAGTTTCTCAGGTCATTGTTGGGATGGAAAAGTTCTCTGCATGGTAATGGGCGTGCAACTCTGCCCTGAGTGCCCTAACTGTACCACTGTCTGGGTCACTAATGCTGATTTTTGTTGTCATAGGCAGGCACAGATCATGCATGTGCATCATCACATAGGCATGTCTCATGGATTGTGGTATTTTTGGATTGGGAGGGGCACCAAAAGGGCTTCCGTCATTGTGATGAGAGGCTGCTACCTTCACCAGGAGTTAAGGAGCACAAGCACAGTGGTGGCAGCATACCGTGTAGTGATCAGTAGGAGTGAACAGGCCCTTTTAACCTAAGTCACTGGAGTGAGGCCTACAGAAACACTTAGTTAAAGTTCCACTGCTTTGTGCTTAACTCATCCTTGGCCTACATTGGTTTGGTGTGTAATGCTGTGCACCGCATAAATGGTGTATTTGCACTGGGTGTATGTTTGCCTGGAAAGGATAACATACAGGGATAAGGCAGTACTAAGCAGTGAGTGCATGGTGAATGTATGAGCTGGATGTATGTGTGCCTATGAGTGGTACAATACATGGAAGATGTAGTGTTGTGCGGTGTATAGTTGATAAGTGCATGTGCTGGATGTATGTGTGCCTATGGATGGTGCCATACATGAAGGATACAGTGCTGTGCAGTGCATGCATGTGAATGTATGCGCTAGATGTAGGTGTGCCTATGAGCAGTACAATACATTAACCCCTTCCGTGCGCCCGTCGGCCAACGGCCGTCGCGAGCACTACCTCCGTAGTGCTGCGCACGTCCGTTGGCCGACGCGGCCCCGCCCACTCAATAAAACCGCCGCACTGCGGCGGAATTGCTGCCGCGGTTAAGCGGTTAAGGATATTGTGCTGTGCAGTGTGTGCATGCTGTATACATGCACTGGGTGTATGTGTGCATGTGGATGGTACAATATATGATGGCCCTGGGTTCCATCTTTGGAGACCCAGGCCTGCATAGTGAAACATGAGGAGGAAGAGGAATCCCCCCAGACAGATTTGTGTATTGCTGCATTCCTGCGGCTGCGTAGAACACACACTGGAGAGGAAAGAGCCAGGCTTCTCCTGTACACTTCATATGGTGCTCTTTGATTTAGTGAGAGGTCACAAGGAAGGGGCCCAGGCACATTTCAGGAAGGAGATGGGGCTGATAAAAGAATCATAAAGAGTAGGGCTGGGGCCATGGGCTAACATTTTGATGCACATATCACTGTGGATAACATCTATATGTGAGCCTCAGTCACTCCCATACCTATGTTGTGCTGCTATCAACTTTGGAGTGGCTTCTTCTCTGACAGACTGCTTTCAAGAGGAAGAAGAGAACAGAGAAGTGAGAACTTCAAAATGAGCAGACCCCCAACATAAACTTCCCAGACTCTACATCACATTTGGTGTCTGCAAATAGACTATAACAAGGGAAGTGTGAGACCCTAAAATTGTCATCTGCCAAGCAACCAGATGGACAGTGTGAGGAGGGGAAGCTCTGCAAGACTTCTGCTTGTGACCAGGACTGGGGGCCAAGGCCTGCTATTCTACCTGCCTTGGATCCCAGAGCACCAGCACCTACCCGTTTGCCAAGACCAGTGTTCCCGGTGAGGAAGGGGAGAGC